>BQNB010144516.1:0-16845 GCA_026074375.1 Tanacetum coccineum
CCATAATGTCTCTTAGGGTCATCTATACCTGGTTATAATAACTATACACACCTCTAGGATGGGAATTTGCCACGTGAGGTAAAGGCGGTGTTTGAGTTGTTAAATAATCTACTACCTTTATCCTAGAACTATCTGGACTATGTGGTTTGATGGGTAGTTTGAGGCCTATTACGTCTCTTAGACTTACATCTAAGGATGGACTATTGAGTAAAGGTTAAGGCTCCAGTCCATCAAAACTAGGAACTTCCCTAGAACTAAAAGGAGTGTTATGATTACAGTTCAAGCCTACTTCCTCTAGTTTTGTTTCGCTCAAAGGTTCTACCTCTATCGGGGTTCCTAAATTCTTTTCAACTTCTTCTGGGTAAGTCACGAGCGGTGTATATTCCTCAAATGACGGTAGGGTTTGTATGGTACTCTCAGGGCTTGTAACTCCTACCTTATTATCCATCGTACTTAGGCTATCTACATGCTCATCATAATCTAACCACACTATACACCTAGGTACCTGTACCCTAACCATATCATCCCTAACTATTTGAGCATTTGGATTTGTTATTGTTTCATCAGAAATAGCGTTTGTTGGGTTGCTACATTTTTTTTATCATATTGGGCACAATCCTCTATGGAAGACCATGCTCCTATATCACTAAACTTCCTACGATCCCCTTCTGCTGTTAAATTGATGATATAGCTGGATAACGAGTCGAGATGTTTAAAAAAGATTTCAATTAGGGTCCATATACTAAGGCCATGATTCGGGAATTTTTAGATTACGTCTTTGAAACGAGTCCACGAATCGTGGAGAGATTCATCTTGATGTTGTTGGAACACCAATAGTTGATCATGGAAGAATACATCAAACCTACCTACGCTAGAATAACCATACCTATCCATTATAATTTACAAATTTATAAATGTTACGAATAAAGGGCACAAAGAAAAAGATAGACTACAAGAAAGCTAATATACAGAATTAAAATCTCACTTGAAAGGATTCAAGCGAGTAGAACTAAGTTAAACTATGATCAAAACCTAACTATTCCCCACGCAACGACGCCAAAAACTTGATGCGATTGTCGTAAGGGACTTCTACACGAAGTTTTACAACTCCCTAGGCAGATTACCTAACCGTTGTAGTAGTAGTATAGGCAAGACTCGGGGGTTGTTATCATTCTCTAGGGGAATAGGTTGGGAAGGCTTGATCACGGTCTAGCAGAATTCTAAGGGTTGAGAGAAGATTATTTTTGTATTTTTTGTATTTTATGACAGCAAGTAAATCTGCGGTTTAAGAGGTTGGTTTATTTAACTATTAACTAAACTAATATCTAATCTATTGGTGATAACTTTATGATAATTAAATGTATTTACATAATCATGCATTACTTATCTAGATTGTTTCTCCTAATCATGTTGCCTTATCACACTTGTGATGTAAAGTGTAAGTATCTCCTAAGTTATGAACGATTACACGAATCCCCGCCGTCTATTTAATATTCCGTTGAGGCAACACACAAGTAAGGTAGTATGAAGACTATTACTCGGCCCCCAAGAGTATATTAAATGCATTTGAAATATATTAAAAGTGGACCAACCACATTAAGGGTAAGGTAGTATGAAGACTGTTACCGATGGTATCCTTTCTACACAATCATGTTTCCCTAGACATATCAACTGCGATACAGACAAAAGTTGGTTTTCTAAAGCCTAACATGCATATTCATCACAAGAAGCAACACCACTAAGATCTACATTCTAGGTTTCATACAATCATAAATGAATACAATAAGGAGTTTAGCCAAGCATGTTAAAGATAAAGCAAGAACAATAAAGAATCAAACAACAAGACATATTGAATGATTAAGATAGTCTTACTTGATTAAAACATGAATTGAAGGAGGTACAATAGGGTTTTGAAGCCCTAAAATCGTCCTAATAAGCTGTCAAACGAACTAGGGTTTGTCCCCTTTTTTTACTCTAAAGTTACACACCTAAAACCCTAATTTCGGGTTTGTGTATATAGAAATCGCTGCCGGAGTTCGCGTTTTATGTCGCGTTTTAATCGGGGACACCGTCGTAAAGTAGAATATTCTAGATCTTGGGCTGGATCGTGCGAGCTGACGCCATCATGCTTTCTTGTGACACATTATGGGTGAATTTCTGACAGGTCACATGATCTTGTGATGCGTCTCGGCCTATGAGAACATAATCCTGAGAAATGTTGGTGTTGGTCTGTAATCTTGTCCGTTTCTTCTCCAAATGAGCCTAAGTCATGTGTATTTCCTCCAAATGCCTTCCAAATGCTAAATACCTAAAAAGGAATGATTAAGTACCTATTTTGGGCATAATTGCACGATTTAGGAGGTTAAATGACCGAAAAAAGTATTAAAATGACCCCTCATCAATCTACGAATAGGAACTCTAACAATTTAGGGTTCGACCTCGATAGGTGCTACCTCATTATGTTCTTTGCTAGTATTTTCAGAAGGTTGTGTATCTTCCTCTTGAATTATTTCAAGACCTTTATCACTCCCACTCATTTCGAGAAGTCTGTGACCCTCACTCGCTTCTTGTACCATGAAACTATTTTCAAAGAACTCAGCGTTCCGAGAAATAAAGATCTTGTTTTTAAGTGTATAGTAAAAGTAGTAACCTATTGTTTCCTTATGGTAACTTACAAAGATACACTTAATGGATTTAGAATCAAGGTTTGTTACGGGTTTCTGTTTCCGACGTGCCTCACAACCCCAAACCCTTAAGTAGGACAACTTGGGATCTTTCCTGTGCCATATTTCATAAGGCGTCATATCACCTTCTTGGTTGGAACCATATTGAGAATGTGAGCTACAGTCTCGGAAGCATATCTCCAAAAGGATTTTGGCAAAGTTGTTAGATTCATCATGGATCGAACCATATCAAGTAAAGTCCGATTCCTCGTCTCAGACACCCCGTTATGTTGTGGTGTGTAAGGTGGATTTAGTTGAGATACGGTACCACACTTTTCATATATAACAAACTCATGACTCAGGTATTCTCCTCCTCGATCGGATCGAATTGCCTTTTTCTTTTTTAACGACGTTGATTTTCAACTTCATTTGAAAAGACCTTAAATGTTTCAAACACCTCATGTTTATGTTTCATCAAGTAAACAAAACCATAACGGCTGAAATCAGCTGTAAAGGTGATTAATGATGTGTTGTAGTTAGGGGTGTGATTTGTGATTCAAGTTTTAAATTTATATTTTGCTGACTTAACCAAAAACAACACTTTAATGGGCAGTGTACCCAGTCGGTGGGAGTTTCGTGGTAAGTAGGGTATCGATCACTAAGAGCGAAGAACACTTTCAATTTATTAATACTTTGGTTTTTCTAATCTAAGTTAGTCTAATCTATGCTAAACCTATGTTAATCCTAAATCTAATAGAAAAAGGGGTTTTTAATCTGAGAGATTGGCACATGTTTTGTGGTGACTAAAACCAATTCAAGACACTAAAACACACGCAAGCAAATTAACAGAAGATAAAAGAGCGGTCTAGCAAAATATAAAAAAACTGTATTAACCATTATTAACTCTCAATATAAGTTGGTTTGTTTATTAGTGCAATGATTACTTATTCGAGGCAGCATATTCATTTTAAGACTTAGGCATTACTTCTTCTTACGACCTAGAATGTAGAATCTTTCACAATTAATGGCATCCGCAATAAGCATCCTTATTGTGATGTTATAAATCTATCTTAGGAATAAAGAATGGTGATCTTGTTAACCTAGCTCATAGAGTTTACCACTTACGCTTAATGGCAATTCATGCACTAGTAGTCTACTAACCAATTCTTTACCAATTAATCGAGAACGTACTCGTTGATACCAACGTCACCTTATGGCTCAACTAAGATCACAATCAAAGGGCGAAGATAGGTCGTTAATTGTGATCCTATTGGTCTAGATGTTAAATCCCATATTGGAGAGTTATCCTGGCATCTAGATTACTTGGTCCGTATTCACTAGATCAGGTAAATGATTGGTCGCATACAAAGCCCGTAAACAAGTTTAAATTAATAAACATAATCAACAACCAACGATAAATTAAGGAATCGAGATAAACAAACCAAACATTAGGAAAAGCATAACAATGGCTAATACCCGAAGGTATTAGCCTTCAACACTTCATATTAGTACAAGGTAATGTTAGCCAAGGTAACACTAACCAGTTACGAAAGGATACCAAAAACTGAATGATTATAAGAGTACAAGAAATTACACATTGTCTCCTATGGATTGAATCGCGTTGCAAGACCTCTTCTGCTCTTTTTCTCCTCTAAAAATCGACTTTTATGGTTTAGTATCCGAGAATTATGATTTAGTACATTAAACTTGTTTTGAGTATCTATTTATAGGGTCTGGAGTCTGTTCGATACGGCATATCCAAAGTCTTGGATACGGCGTATCGGAGGTTTCTTAGAGTAGGGACCACGTTTGATATCTTCCAGAATATTTTATTTCCATAAAGCTTGAATACGACATATTGCCTTTCCTGGATATGCATATTAGATCTTGTTTCCTTCGTGGTCTTTGGTGAGTGCAGGCACAGATACGCTATATCTTCCTTGATGGATACGGCGTATTGATTGTCAGATCAATAATCTCAAATATCTTCGTTTAAGATCCAGAATGCGTGCTTTTAGTTAATCTTCACCAAGTACTCCATAATTACTGCAATTCTCAAATATAAACGATTAAGTAACAATTCTTGTCAATAATTATATAAAATGGGTTAATTACATGGGGTAAATGATGCTATAAAATAGACGTTATTTGATGTTATCAAATATCCCCCCACTTGAATCTTACTTGTCCTCAAGTAGCCTTTAGAAGTTTATAAAAAGGGTGATGATTTGCACACTTAATAAATTGATTGATACACTCAAAAATATGTGTGTCATGACTATTATACCCTTGATATGTGCACACTCCAATAAATGATATAGAGGTATAAATGCCAAGACACACACAATTTGAGTGTGCAAATCAATAAGTGGAGTGTGCAAATCACCACCCTTATAAAAATGTATCCCTAAGGATTTTTTCCGTTAAGCATTTATTTGATCAATTACAAGTACACAACCAAACACCTCACGGAATAGGAAGATGAAAACACTCAATCAATCAATATCTATGTGGTATCATAACTATATCGCTAATTGCTCGGTCGTGACTAGTATTCTATCATAGGCTTGGCAAGGATCACCATCCCCACCACAGAGATAAGGGAGTACAGTTTATAACGGTAAAATCGGGTTTTAATTATAAGGCTGAGGGTTGATATTTTCAATCTTTCACCAAAAGTACCACACCAACAAGGCAGCTGAAGCACACATACATGGCCGTAATGACGGAATAGACATGTGTGTTCGATCACATCCTCATTCGAGTTTAACCAAGGGTTAGGATGAAGAATGATATAAGGTAGGGATCTTCTAAGTTTTCATCCAATTGTAAGAAACTAACAAGGTAGCTGAGACATGCATACTTGGGTTAACGACAATAGACATGCATGTTCAATCACATCCTCATTCGCGTAAAATCCATGGTTAATGATTAGGAAAGGGAAATAAATTGTTGTTAAAAAAATTACGAAAAAAATAGATTAAGTCTAAGATATAAGTTGCTAGATACTTTTTTCCGACCGTTACCATGAAAAAGACATAACTATTTACACACTTCTTGATCATAGATCAAAAACAACAACCTGATTTGGCATTCCCGTAACGTTAAACTTCCCAATCATCCTATACTTTTCATACTTTTACAAGGCAAGTGGCGATATCTACCACTTTATAGAAAACTTTACATCGTTGACTTATAGATGTATCAACGAATAATCGATCCTTCGTATAATTCCTTCGGTCTAAGCTTTTGCGAAACGATTATCTTCAAACTTTCCTCCTTTTTTTTGTTCCGACTATTCTAATTTTTTTTCATATACTAACTACGAAACTCGGTGTAATTTCACCCTCTTCATGATCATAATAACTCTGGATAATTCCTTCGATAATTCTTCATTCTTCGGACGTACCAATAATTGTGTTGGTAGTAAATATACGTGAGTTTTGACTACTTTATACATTCCCATTTGCAATGTGCAAATTTCTTCCCAACCGTACCAAAGATACAAAATTGACACAAGACTCAGGAAATACATACTTTACACTTTAAGCAACTAGCAACTAATAAATGGACTTAATCTAAGAGGGTAGGCTAAGGTGTAAAGGTGTAACGAAACAAACAGTTGATGTTATTCCTAAAGGATTGGCTCTATTGGTTTTTCTAAGGGTATCTTACTCTTAAGATGAGAGTAAACAAAGGGTTTATATGGGGATTTATCTAACCAGTGTAGTTAGTTAATAAAACAACATATAAAGGCTTTTTGGGTGTAATCCTAGAAATTTACCAATTTAAACAAGTTACTCCATCTAAATCCATAGTACTCATTATTGTGGTCTCGAATAGATATACCAAGCCAAGTTCTAAAGTCTACAACATCACCGGCACACTCATATTTTGTGGAATTTGGGTAAATATTTGGAAACGGATAAGGTTAAATCCTTACAATATCTATAAGGGTTATTGTGTGCAGGTTATGTAACAAGTAATTTCACAAAAGTATGCTTGAAATTTTTTTAAATTTAAGCATAATTTAAGCATTTTAGTGTGAAAAATAAGACAAGATGACATTTCTAATTTCCCAGTCCCCCTACTTGAATTATACAACCGCCTCGTTGATAGATAACACATAAAAAACGGGAATTAATAGAATAGAAAGAGAAACTCTTCCCTGATATTTGCTCGGAAGAATTCTCCAAGTTGAGTTATTAGCAAGGATGAGTGTTGTAAAATGGCTTCTATGCCAGCATGACTTCTAATCACACAATAGGATTCCAGATTTATCGATACTTCACCAACTTTTTCGATTTCTTTGCAGCGAGGTCCTGTGCAAAATATAGGAAAAAAATGCAAAATCCTATTTTGGGTGTCTACATTTAATTAAATAAGCTAAATAAATTGTACAGGAGACCAATATGCCGTATCCATAAACTGGAATACGCCGTATTAAGAAACCTGTAAAAAATATCTAAATACGGGCCAGTCTGTTGAATACGCCGTATCATATTATGAATACGCCGTATTGCCAGAGAACTGCTAATAATGTTTAAAGTGTATAAAATAAACAGGACGATAACGTCTAGTACAATTCAATACGCCTATGTATGGAGCGATATGCCGTATTGATGTCTGGAAGACATTACTCGATAAAAATAAATAACAATTTCGGGTTGTCTCCCGTAAGCATTTTATCGTTAATCAGCTAGACCTTTAAGTTAGACTATTTCCTACCAACATTCTTTATTCGTTGCGTGTCACCTTTCATCCGTTGTCCTTTTATTTGAAAAATTTTCTTGGTAGATTTGAGACATACTATCTTCGTTTCTTTCCCCAAGTATTATATTCCCTTTCTTTACAATGTATTCTTCGTTAGGTCCTAGTGAATATTTTATAGCTTCAAACCTCTCGGATTTGCATACCCTTTTATTAGGTTGCTCAACATTCTTATTGTCTTCTTTACGCTTCATTTGTCTCAAACTATATCCCTTTCATCAATGTCATGTTCCGTCATGCTTTGAAGAATGAACTAGTTAGCAATGTTGATGGGGTTTATCCATTGTTCAGAATTATTTTCCATTCATTATTGTTTAGAATTGTTTGTCCATCATCGTCTTTATATCCAAAATTCCATACATCCAAGATCGGAATAATACCTTTTTAGTCCTTTCACAATCCACTTTCATAAGTTTTTGAATGATGAATTTACTTATGATATTAGATTCAAGTGAGGAACAATCCCCCAGTAATACTCCCCTTCCGTTCAGTCTAATAGTTTGGTGTGTGTGTAGTTTGCAGTGTTAAGTTTTTTCGGTTACCGAATCGTATGTCTGATTCACGTACGTATAGTTAGAACTGTTGTTAATATCGTGGGTGTAGTACGTTAGTAGTATATGTGTTGTGACGACGTTGTTAAGTGTGTGTGTAACGTGAAGATGTTGTGGTATCAATAATAAATTGTATCCCCGTCATGTTTGAGTTGTGTTGTATTGTTGGATGTTTGTATTATATTTATCGTGTGATTCGAGTCAAAGTGTGTTTACGTTTAAATTGTTGGTGTAGGTGTGTGTAGTTGGTATAAACGGACGTTAATCTAGTAGTGTAGTACCTTAGTTAATGTGATAGTTCATCGTATGTGAAGTTATCGTAGTTTTGTGTTGTGTTGTGTAGTTAGCACGTATCGTGTGTCGTCGTGTATAGTAGGAGGTGTTATAAAGGAAAGTCGTGTAGGTGGTGTAATTTAATTATTTGTAAGTGTACTTTCTGTTTAGTCGTGTGTTGTATTCGTTTGTTGGTTATGGAATTTTATTGGTTTCCGTATAGGTTTGATTCGTTTGTATTTAGTTAGTTTTAGTATGTTCGTGTTGGTATGTATGTAGTATGTGTAGTTTTCTTTAAATGTATAAGTTTTTATGTACTGGTAGTATAGAGTATATGGGATTGAGTTTTGTTGTAAACGTGTAATAGTGTGGAGTATGACGTGTAATTTTGTTTGTGTGTAAGGTTAAGTTTACGTGTGTGTAGTATTGTGGTACTGATTAGCCGTCGTCTAGGGTTTTGTTTTGTATGTTTTGTAAAATGTGGTTTTTCGTAGTCGAGATTGTTTTGTCGGTGTTCGTTGGTTTTTCTGGTTTAAGTGTAGTGCGTTTTAAGGGAATGATTGTGTTTGTATTTAAACTGTGTCATAATGTGTGGTATCATTGGGTGGGAGATTAGAAGTTTTTTCGTTGTTTGGTCGTGTAACTTGTTTTCGTTGTTGTTAATGGTCGAATATAGTTCATGTGTAATATGTGAGTATTTGTTTCTTGATTTAACTCGATCTTTTAATGAGTATAAAAATAGATATTAAGACGCGATAAATTTGAAAATAACATTAGAGAACTTATCGTATGATTTGCGTGTTTACAAGAATGTAGTGTATTCGTCTTCTTACGCATGATATTTGATATTTAGAACTATGTCCGTAATTATATTTTTCCCCCTTGTGTTTGGTGGTGAGTAAATCGCGTAGGATAGTAGGTAATTATATCGTATTGTGCGGATTTAGGTTGTTCCGGGTGCTTTGTATGTGTAAAAAGTAATGCACTTACAAGTGGTGGTATGGTCGTTATCGTTAATCGTCAATTAGTATAGATGTAATTGTATCGTCGTTTGTAAATCGTCTGTAAGTGTTTGTGTCGAATAGTTTGTGGTGTAAGGTATATGTTATAATGTTGTTGTTATTTACGTAAATTTTGTCTATAATTAGATTGTCCTCATCTCATCTTTGCCCATCATGGGATTCAGGATAAAAAATTTACAAAAAGAATTTTTCTAACTAGCTCTTCCCAAGTGGTAAATTTTTTCCTTCCCCTCATTTATCCATCAATGTCCTTGTAATCATCAGCAGTGAGAAGAAGAAAAAAACCTTCATTCGTAGTTTGATGGTATCACACACAGGAAGAATTTTTATTAAATCAATAATTCAAGAACCTTAGCAATGTTGTGTCCACCACTCTTCATCAAACATACCGTTTATGCATTATTTTTTAATTCCATCAAAAATTCCTTGCTGGAGTTCATATTTATATCGTCATCGGAATATTTTGCTTAGTAGTAATTTGATTCACTAGAGCACATTTTCTGTATTCTTTAAAATTGGTTCTACCCTAGTTCTCATAGTATCTTCTTCAATCAACTAGCGTTGATAAGTATGATCTGTGGCAAAGGTTAAAATATCAGCATGATCTGCTCTGAATAAAGATAGACAGTTAAGCACGAAAATCAAATATGGAGAATCAGTTACTGTTATCAGACGACCAATACGCCATATTCAATAGATCTGAATACGCCGTATTAATATTTTGAATGAATACGCTATACTGGATAAGAAAGTTGGATACGCCGTATCCAATGGAAGTGGATACGTCGTATCAGTTTATCGACCAGAATAGTGTATTAGAGAAAACAATTAAATCACACAAACAATTAAACTAAGAAAACAATACAAGCAAACAATTAAAGACAAATATACAGAATTATACACTAATCTAAATTACACTAATCCTAAGGGTTAGATCTAACGTAATACTAAAAACTAAAATATCAAATAAAAATCAAGATTAAATTTTTTACTCACCGGCAGGCGTGCCAAAAACTTGATGTTGTTTTGTAGTAAGTTGTTTGATTTTATGAATTTTCAAGTTTTAAATATATATATTTTTGCCAACTTTAAACCAAAAATAACACTTTAACAGGCAGTAGTACGCCGTCAGATGAAGTTTTGTTGATAAGTAGGTGTGTCGATCACTAAGACTAGAACAATCTTTTTAATTTAAAATATTTTGGTTATCTAAAATAATTTAATTCTATTCTTGTTAAAAAACCTATGCTAAACCTATGTTAATCCTAAATCTAACGAATAAGGAGGGTTTTCAGCTTGAGAGACTGGCACGGGTTTTGTGTGTCTAAAATCACTTAAGCACACTAAAACACAAGCAAATTGACCGAGAGGATAAAAGAGCGTTCTAAAAGCCAAAATAAGAAAACTGTAATAAACCATTATTAAATCCAATCAGAACGTTGGTTTGTTTAATTAGTTTCAATGATTACTTATCTCGAGGCGCTATCATCTTAAGACTTAGGCGGTACTATCTTCCTAAGACCGTAGATACAAGAATTCTGTCATAATTTAAACGTATCCGCATAAAGCATCCTTATTTGTTGATTATAATCTATCTTATGGATTAAAGCAATGGTGATCTTGATAAACCCTAGCTCATAGAGACTTTACCCACTTACTGCTTAAAGGCAATTCATACACTAGTAGTCCACTAACCAAGTCTTTACCAATTAATTGAGAACATACTCGTTGATCCTAAGGGTCACCTGCCGGTCTGTTATCCCAAAACTTTAACCATTTCACAACAATAAGCTTTACCAGTAAGCAAAATAGTAGAAAGATAGAAAGAAAAGTTGGAAGATTTATTAGAGAGAAACTAGAGAGGTGGAAGATTACATACACACACAAACTATGCAAATGGTAACCAACACCCTCTCCAGGTGTGGAGAGGGTTCTATTTATACCCTTGAGCCATGAGTGGCATGTGGGCTTTCTAACTTGGGCCGGGCTTTTGAGCCCGCAGCACAGACAATATTAGATTACAAACCAAGCCCGTTGAACCCGACTAGCCTATTACAATACAAGACCTAGTTTGACTTTGTAAGACCGATAACATTCATGTTTGACTTAATATAATTTGAGGCTAAACAATGCCTCCCCCAATTTTTGAGGTCTCTTTCTACAAACTCCTCTGTACCACCGATAGTTGGAAGATGTTGGACTTTTGAACGTTAATGCATTGCCTTGTTTGGACTTGTCTTGTTTGTAATAGGCTTTGTTCATTCATGCTTTGCGATCTTGATTCTTGAGCCATTTTATCTTTTGACTTTGAGTTCTTGAGATCTTATCTTGCATCATCTACCTTGACTTGAATCATCTTGATTTGACTCCTTGATCAACTTGTGCTCTTGACCAACATGCTCATACTTGTTACATTCTTGATTGACATATGTGATTATAAGTCTAACAAACTCCTCAATTGATGATTCTTTATTTGACTTTGAGGCTCTTTGATAGTGGGGAAGATTAGAATCAACTATCTTGATGTTGAATGATTAATTTTGAAAGCTTGAGTATGAGCAATGTTGGTTTATGAATCCGACTTGTTTCGCTGAATGATGCTGCAACACCGTCGTCTTAAACCTGACATAAAGACAGTTAGCAAAAAAAGATGAATATGGCTTTGTCTTCAATCTTGACTTTCAGTTCATTAACCCCGTTACCCGTTTTATAGAATAAATACTATACCTGTGATCAGGTAGATTCCAAGAATCTCCTTGACAAAGGGTTTCCGCGCTCAAAGCGTAGATCTTCTAAACACAGATGTAATAGATTCCCCATGCTTGCTAATTCTCATACCGTGAACGTCACAAATCAACAAAAAAAACACGGTAGAGTTGAATCATGATAGTTACTTAATCTTTCTGATTAAGGTCGTCAATTTCATTTACAGGACCAAAATCGATATGCCCAGTTTAGCAACAATGCTCAGATTCATGTAGAATCTTTGCAAAGTCACCACCAGGAGCTTGTTTGATGTTGGCTCAAGCAGATTCCATCTTCACTGTGACTACTTAATATTACTCGGGATGTTTCTCAGGAAGATCTCAAGGATAATTGCTAGGAACTCTGTAATACAACTTGTGAACTTTTTTTAAGGTGTTCAACAAGAGTATTTTGACATTGTGTCCCTAATGAGAATTATACTTTGATCTCTTCTTGTCTCTAGAACTGATTTGTGCACTTTTGGTTTTAGTAATCGGAGGCTGGAGCTGACTTGCCACCTATTCAATATCAACAATCTCGGAGTGAGATGTCAATAGATAACGTGTGTATCTCCCGTGACAAAATGAACCAAGTTTCTTTTTGAGAGAAACCCGAATGACTGGGAAGGTAATGCATTGCAACACGGTTTCCCATGATGACGTCCATCAATATAACAATCATCAATGTTGATTTTGATAGATTATGTATTGACCCGGTTTCTGCCTAAGTTGTTTGGAGGGCTGCTTTGTTTTCACCCTTTATCCATACATTTCTTTTTATTCTAAAACCCCTTCAATGCTTACCAAGACCGTTAATATTACTAACACCTTGTTGTGATTGTTCCAGTGTTAGCTCAATCTTAGTCGGCATTTTTCCCTTATACACATTCTTCTCCAATAATATTTTAATCACATTTTCTCCCCTTATTTTAAATAATAAAACACTTAGTATTTGAAATACCAATTGATTAAAATTTGATAAGACATGAAAAATTCAAGGGGAGAAAAAATTATACCACATAATTGCAATGAATTCAGATTCCAACAGCTCCCCCTTCAAGAAACATACAGTGGGATACCCAATATTTAATAAAACTTGACCATTGTAATGAAAGAATTGATATGACACCACAAAATTTTGAAGACCGGAGTGAGAATAGCATAGTGAACAATGTATATTAAAGAATTGACATATATACAGTTTCCACTTATAATTTTCACACGATGTTTTTGGATACATAAAATTGACATTTTATGTGTGTATCCAACACATTAAACGGCTTTTGTTTAAAAAAGCACCCCCTCTATAAATTGATTCACAAAAAATGACAATCTACGAACTACAATTCTTAGAAAATTATTCGAGGAAGGGAGTGTTGAACACACAATGAACAATCGTACAACATACGCAATGATTTAACGTCCATTTGGTACACTGTAAATAATTTGTGTGCAGCATACGCAATGAACAATCGTACAGGTTCCAACCGAGCAACTGGTGCAAATTAACTCTTCGAAATCAATTCCATTCCTTTTGAGCATATCACTTAGCCAAGTACGAGAATTGTTGTGAATGAATAGTATTTCCTCCATCACGTTTGTTTTTCCAGAGCCATTTTAAGTTAATAGACATTTTTGCAAACATGGTCTGTCGACTAATTCCCATACATAATCGATCACACTGATGAAGTTTCTTCCAGCAATTGAATCAATCCATGCAGAAATCAAACCATGTTCAATTGATGTTCTTTGTTTCGGTTCGACTCAACGTGAGTGCGAACATACACATCGTCGCCATCTGTTTCTATCTGACGTCTGTTCTTACAGATTTCAGATGGATTCCAATGACTTTTTCTATGGATGATCTTTTTTGTCCAACGTTGTTCGGAAGGATTGTGTTGTAGAAAGTATGCAGTTTGACGTATCAACATGACGAGACGATGTCTCCCCTTGTTCTTGTAACCGGGGAACAGAAAGATGTTGATAAATTCAATCGTCGTCAAATTGTGCATTTATCTCTGTATTTGTTTAAATTCTCTTGAATAATGTTTCGCATATGCAGTGACATTGATACTTGAGTTGGAGTTTGATGTTTGAATGAATGTTCAATTTAGTGTGGATCTGCAACAACGGTTGCTGTATAAGTGTGAGTGTTGTTATTTTTTTGACGTTTATCGGGATTATCAGCAGCATGTACAGCTGAATGACTTTGACATCAACATGATACGTTCCATGAGTAATTTCACTGAACATCGACTATAAAGCAATTCCCAGCTCATATGACGATGTTATTGTCTTAGCAACAAGAGTAAACAATAATTTGGACTTTGAGCAACCGGACTTAAACTTCATGTTCAAGTACCGTTGTTGAACATTGTGGACCGGGGTCAAACTTACGTGATCTTGACGCAATCTGAGGCAAATCGTCAAAGATCACATGAATTGTTTCAGACTATCATTCTTAGTTCTCTTGACTAAATACCACCGAAGCCTTTTACTGAGATAGAATACCCCACAAAAATACATGCATCAACCTTTTTCCTCTTCATATTTATCAGATTTTCACCATCCTCTGATTAAGTAGCATAGAGAACCAAGATGTGAAAGAACTTGACTGGACGGTTACCCGCTCCGGCATTGATGATATGAATAAGGGGTTTTTCCTTCCCCTCATGTCGAGAATTACAATTAACGTTTTTTGGAGTAAAAACATGCTGTTCAATTGCTTACACAGCCCAGAAGAAACAAAGGAACTTTAGCGCGCTTATCATTGGTTCGAGCAGGCTTCAACAAGAAGTACGGATCCGCTTTCGACATACGCCGTTTTTGTTCAGGTGGTACTTAGCAAGTTGACGTTTCCGTGTCTTAAATTTCCCTCTTTTTGCAAAGTATGCATGAAAGATTTATTAAAAATGCCGTGCCTTTATCAGTTCGAACTTGTCACTTGAGCATGAATTCCTCTTGGACAATTGTGAGGAAATCAAATGATAACTCTAGGTGTTTCGTCTTTGGACCTCAAGAAGTGAAGTCCAAGTATATCGGGAGTATCATCAACAATTACAAAACATAATTTCTTTCCATTAATGCTTTCTAACCGCATTGGCCACATAAGTCCATGTGTAAAAGTTGTAAACCGTCTTTTTGGAGCCCTCCGGGGTAGACCTTAAAAAAAAGACTTTCTTTTTGCTTTCCCTCCCCAACTCATCAAAGAAGAACACAGATGAACATTGACGAATTTCAATAATTTGGAAGGCCATTCACAAAATAATTCTTTTAAAGCAAGTTAATAGGTGTCAAGGTTTAAATGAGATAACGACGATGGCCATAACCATGCTTGAAAGACGGATAGACGATGATGCCATAACCATGCTTGAGACGATGTTGCTTTAGCCATTAAGTAAATTGGATTAGGAGTTGTTGAGTCTTAAAGAGTAATGGAATACAAATCTGTGCCATGAGAACCTGTGAGAAGATCATTTCCCTTCAAATCACGGATATAATATAAAGACTTCCGAAAAGCAACTTCCAAATCCGCATCACAAAATTGACCAACGGAGAATAAATTATGATTAAGCCCTTCGACGTAATAAACCCTTTTGATAGTAATAGCACCTTGAACCAGATCTCCATAACCAAGAATTGGTGCAATTTGATCATTTCCAAACTTCACCGTTCCCAGAAATTTCTCCACAAAATTAGTTAGAAGTTTGAGATTTTCGGTCATGTGCTTTGAGCACCCAGAGTCGATGATGAATAGAATTATCTCGACGAGCTGCAAAAGAATTAGAAGACAATGGAGTATTGGACACAGTGGAACACCTAGGAGTCTTATGTTCCAAAATATTAGCAGTTCTAGATGCATTTCCTAGAGGCATACTAACGTTTGGGTTAACATTTCCTTTTTGAGACTTAGGTTTCCATTTGTATCCAGATGGTGTATACTTAGGATACCACCAACTGCATGTCTTACTAACTTGCTCATATAACTTCCTAGTTATGTTTCTAGATTTCTTGACAGTGGAGTCTGTTGCAACGGTTTTCTTACTGGATGTTGCAACAGATTGGTTCACATTATGCTTGGGTTCTCTAGTACTAATAGGCACAGCCATTGGTTGTCTAGTCCTAGAATTCACGCCATTGATATAATGTAGAACACACAAATCATGATTGTCATTCAGCACACACTTTCCACAAGTAACACAGACAAAGTTAACATTCGAGGTCTTAGCATTCAAACTGTCATTACACGCAGTTACAGACGTTTTATTATTTGAAAACTTAAACTTCCTACGGTGGTCTTCTACTTCTTGCTTCTTCCCTTGACTATTGTTAGACATGACTCTATCTTCCAGATGATTGCTCTTAAGCTGTGGTCTGCTAACACTAGTATTGGGAATTACTCCTGTAGAGAAAGACACTAGTGACGATTGGTTTTGAAAAATCATTAGACACATTTTGTGTGGTAACTGGCTTTGACTTTGAGAAATCTTTCTTTGTAAGAGAATCTGAAAAAATAGCTGGTTTACCTAAAATGGATTGTCTTTGACTTTTAAAAGCATTCGGTTGTCGAATAACCGATGATTTTTCAAACTTAGTTTCCACAGATTTTCCTTTCATCTTTTCTATGAGTTTCTTCAACTCACTTATTGCAATTCCTTTGTCTTGTGTCGGTAACCCAATAATCACTTTCACTTCATATTCGAAACTAGAAAATAAGATGAGATAAAATTGGAAGAAGTTTAAAGAGAAGTTAGAGAGAGAAAGGTAGAGAGAAGAAAAAGATGGAAGATTACTTGCAAATTACAAAATGAGAATTAACAAG
>BQNB010144517.1:3598-14834 GCA_026074375.1 Tanacetum coccineum
TTTTTTGTACAGAACCTACAGAACCACTTTGGACCAATAGAAATTTAGTATATTATTAAATGTTTTTCTTAAATAAAAAAGGTATAATAGTCAAAATACATTTTAATTTTTCTTTTTAAATTTTTTAATTTAAAAAACATTTTTTTATTTCTTTAATTTTCAATATTAATTTTTTAAAAATTTATACCTTTTTCAGTATACATGTTTTTCAAAAATTAAGGTGCATATGTGTTTTCTTTTTAATATTGTATTTTTACATATGTTTCTTGCGTAGAATTATTTAGACATCAAACTTATTTTTTTAAATGGTAATTGCACTTATGTTTACATTTTTTAATCTTTGAGATTTATAACCAAAAACATAAACATATACATGTAAATTATAAATTTATAACAAAGCAAAAACCTAAATACAATACACAAATTTTGATATCAAATGAAATACAATTCAATTACAATATAGATGTGCAAGAGAATAAAAAACATAGGTGCACGCTTCAAGAACATATATGCACGGCTTCGAGAACAATTGTGCACGTCACTATAAACATGTGTGCCCTCTTCCAACAACATATGTGCACTCTTCACTTTTTAATCAAATTCGTTAGAACATATGAGTACACTTTCAAGAACATATATGCACGTTGCGTTTTCTCGTCAAATTCATTAGAATATATATGCACCTCTTCCAAAAACATATATGCACACCTCGCGAACATATGTGCACGACTTTTAAAATCACAAGTGCATTTGTTGATCATTTTTATTACATGTCGTGTTTCTTATGAATAAGCCATCCCCACTTGATTAAAACTGCAAGAATACGAACATACATGTATTAGGATAACTGATTTCAACAATCAAGGAATTAATAAAACATATATATGGCATAGTTGCAGTATGACAAGTGATAAAAAAATAACACCACGAAGTACCGAACTCGAGTCTGCTTAGATTCTTACAACACAACCAATGCACCACATGGTCAATTTATCAAACCTTTGATAACATTAATATCTATACATGTTTCAAAAATAAATAATACGAATCAATAAGAAATAATTACAAACTCAGCATCAAAAACATAAAACAAGCTAAATTGCTACAATCTTGCTACAATCCATACTGATAATTTTGGATTTGAACCACAGTAAAATCGATTTGGGTCTACACACAAATCGATTTCGATCTCTAAAAAAGACACTTTCGATCTAAAAAAAAAAAAACTTTCAATCTACAAAAAAATTGATTTCGTTCTATTAAAAAAAGATTTTTGATCTAAAAAAACTGATTTCGTTCTATTAAAACTTTCGTTCTTTTAAAAACAAAGATTATCAATCGACCACAAAATATTTAATTTCGTTCTATTATAAAAGATTTCGATCTAAAAAAAACTTATTTTCGGTTCAATTAGAAAAAAGAATTTCGAATCTATCTAAACTAGAAATATTCACGATTGAGCCGGGTGTGGGGGCGGAGGGCTGGGGGAGTAAGATTTGTTGTAGATTTCATTTGAAAATGACATTGATTTTTTCCGATCTAACCAAAAAGGAAGATAGTTGAATAAAAAACTTATATACTAAAATATATGTTAAAGACAGAAATTCGACTCGTTCAATATTGAGTGGAAAAAAAATAACAATTGAATCTTTTACATCGCGTCTTTGTACACTAAAAAGGCCACTCCACATTACTGTCAAGGAATCCCCATATCACCCTTCATCTAACATAATGATACCAACAATAATCGATAATGCTTTATCCTGCACAAGGGGCAATCAACCATAATAATTAGAACTCTCTCTCTATATCTTCTCTCTCTGTTCTTAAAAAGAAAAATCTTTCAGATCTCTAACAATCAATTTGGGAGTATATAATGAATGGAATTATATGTTTTTGTTAGGAGCGAGTGCATCTGAGAGGGAGAGAAAAAGGGGGAATACACAGCACATATAAAAAAAGATTGAGTTACTTTGCCCTAATTAAATATGGAGGATATACGAAGAGTTTATTAACAAATTATCATTCTACTTCCCTTTAAAGCCCTATTAAAATCCAATTCACATAATTTTATCTAGACAACATCACTTAGTTATACAAATATACAAGTAATTACATTGATGGAACAAAGATCTCAAACCATTAATAATATAAATAAATCTTAAAGGGTATAATATATTAGAATTTCTGTTCTACATAGTAACTATACAAAAAAGTGGCGCTCCGTAAATAGAAAACCCACTATATATAGCTAATAAATACAATATAATATACATATATACAAAATGAAGTAGGAACCGGTATCCTACAGAACACAAATTTATTTAGATCTACAAGAACCAAACTTTGAACAATAAGAATGTTATAGTATATTAAATCATGTTTTTTATTGAAGTCAAAGGTAAAATCGCTAAACACACATATTTCACTTTCTTTTTCAGCAAATAAACAAATATAACATTTATTAAGCCTTACATTTTCTATTTATTTATTTATTTTCAGAATAATTTTTATATTTTTCCAAGCAAATATAATTTAAAATGAACGCGTGCATAATATGTTTTTTAAATATTTAGAAAATATGCATAATAATTGGTTTCTAGCGTACAAGTTTAAAAAAATAAAGTGCGACGTGTGTTTTTCTATCTTAATTATTAAACAATTGTTAGCCATGAAACTATGGTTCCTTATGCATAACAATGAATAATTACACACAAAAAGCGATTTTTCTAGTGTACATTATTTCAAATCTTTCATACAAAAAACATAATATATAGTATATATTTATCAAACCAACACTAAATTTATAAGAAAGCGAAAAAAACCATATAAAATATAAATACATTATCAAATGATAAATACAATTCACAATACAAATATAATATGTGTTTAAAATATTAAATGCGCACAAAGTCTTCGAATCAATACTGCGTGAACTCTTCAAGGAACATATATGCATAAGCTTCGAGAACCATATAAGCACATCTTCGAAAACTATTTCATGTTGCATGCCATCTAAAAGTAAGGGTGACACTAGGCAATATTTCAATTGAGGATCATTTTCATCACATAACGGCGTCATACCCTATGGACATAGCATCCCCTTAAACAAATATAATAAAACAAAAAAAACTAGTTAATACTCAAATTACATGCCATGAGTTACAAATTAATCATGAAAACCTAGTTTATAAATAAAGCCAATAATCATACATGTGTTTACATACACACCCGAAGTTAGCAGATTAAACACAACAATCTAATAAGGTTAAGTCTTAACAAAATACGTCTATCACAAATTAGAGGGGGATGTGGGTGGGGGGGGGCGAGGGGTAGACATAAATGCTCTATTTTACTTTATTAAATGATTAATTTTGCATACTAAACTAATTTTTACCTTCATTTTGAACCATGTATCTCTCGATAAATCAGGTTTAAGGAACAACGTAGAACTTTATTTATATTTAATACAATATTTATACTTTAGTCAAACACTCCGAACCCACCCATAGTTGACCCGGTCAAAATTGTATACAAAAAGTCAACCTAAAACCATTCTAACCTACCCGCTATAGCTCTTTATAACTAAAAAAATTCCTCCCCATCAATTCATCAAGAACCGCTAATTACAACTATGGCTTTCATCTTCCTCTTTCATCACGCAATCGAGTATATCTTACCCAACTCATTATAACTTTTAGTTTTCCTATTATGAAACTAGCACCATGCGTGACGCGGAAGGTCAAACCCATGTAGCAAGGTTTTCTCTAATTGTCGCTACTCAAATGAAGTTTAGCCAGATGATAAGTTTATTACTTTGAGAAATATCATCAAATCTTAATATTTAATTAATCTTACAGACAATCCCAATTTAGAAGGAAAAAGTGCCATGTCATTTGATTATCATAAACCTAATCTTGTTCTCATTTGAAACAATTTCCAAGTAGAGGAAAGAATTCAATGCATTCAATTGATGATCCTGTAAATTTATATCTCATGGATATCATGCACTTAATTGTTCAGAGTTAGATAGTTTTCTACACTTGAAACCTAATAAAAGGGATGAATAATACTGATAAAGACTAACATCTTAGGGTATTCAGAGCGTTTTGACATACTTTCTTGGAAACACGAGTACGCAGTCTTTAACAAGCACCCTGAAAAATGAAACAAGGTTTATGATAGCGGGAAGCAATTGCAAGCGTATTTAAAAAAGATGCACATTATCATGATTATGTTAAGTCTTATTCTCTCTTTAAATGTTTTAGATAGTCATGTAGCTAATCTATGTAAGAATGCAACTCTGAACTTGTATCAAATAGACTGAATATTTCTACTTTAAAAATGTTTTAGATGTATGTAGCTATCAATGTAAGGCAACTCTATCTTTTGTATCAATGACTGAAAATCGGACAATAATCATGCGTTTTGAATATGGTACAGATTCTAGTTAAATCTAGAAGAATGTTTATTCAAGTAAGTAGATGATGAAAATATCTCAGTATATAAAACTATGTGAACAATAAACAAGACAAGTCAACTGTCCAACCTTAAAAAAATCACTAACAAAGTGGTCCTAACTCATATCTCTCTCACAACAACTAGGTGGCGGTGGGTAGGTTATGTGGATGTGAGGGTCTGGAAATAGAGAGATAAGGTTAGAGGAACCACTCGTGTTATTTCTTTACAAGTTGGCTGCATTGACATTGACTTTGGCTCATTTTAATGTTCTCACAATAGTTTTTAATACTGTCTTAGTCACTACTCTACTTTACATGACGAGCGAGATCATTAAATAACAGAATATCTGTAACCACAAAAACATGATTATTCAATTCAGTCACCAATTTGATACAAAAGATAGAGTTTTTGCCTTACATAGATTAGCTACATACATCTAAAACATTTTAAAGATAAAATTCAGTCATTTGATACAAAAGATAGAGTTTCCTTACATAGATTAGGTACATACATCTCAAAACAGTTCTAAGACCAAATAAAATAAACATAATCAAGAAAATGACAACTTTGTCTTATCAACAAACTCTTGCACGTATGAGACTATCCGCGCATCATTCAACCTTGTCTTCCATTTCAGCTTGAGAATAAACATGGTACTCAAGTTTTTCCAAAGATCAAAACTGCTACCTAACCCTAAGATGCTAGTATATTCATCCCTATTTATTAGGGTTCAAGCGTGTAAAAAATCAACTCAAGCAATTACGTGCGATACCATTGATTATAAATTCTTCAGGATCAAAATCCAATAGAATCGCATTGCAATTCTTCCTAACATGGAATCTGTTTACAAATAAGAAAATATTAGTGTTTATGATAATCAAATGAGCATTGTCACTTCCTACTACATCGAATCTGTAAGAATAATTCAATATATAAGATTTAATATAAACAAACATCATCACTTATCATTTGTAAACTTTACATTTTGATTAGCGAACAAATTAAGAAACCTTCTACACTGGTTTTTTACCTTCAAAGTCCTCGCAGTGTCGGTTAAATAATAGAGGAAAGACTCAATTTGATACTAGAGTTGGTGTAGAACTCTCGATCTCGAGGGCGTTGAATGAAGAGGAAGATAGAAAGCCATAGTTTTATTAGGGTTACTTGATAATTGTGAGGGGGGAGCGGGGGGGATGAGGATATTTAGATATAAAGAAATAGACGGTAGAAGGTACTAAGGTTAGTTCTACTTCTCTATACAATTTTTACGGTCACCATGGGTGGGTCTCGGTGACTAAATAAATTATTGTATCAAAAAAAAAATTAACAATCCCAACGTGTATAGAAAACTTATATAACAGGCTTACATGGCTCAAATGAAGTAAAATTAAGTATAGTATGCACAATAATACATTTAAATAAAGTAAATAGAGCATTTACTGGTCTTATACCCATAATTTGTAAAAGAGACGTATTTGTAACTTAACCATTATTTGTTTTTGTTTATCTGCTACTTGGTTTGGTGAAACATGTTATTTTAATTTATGGCTTATATTACCAATCAACTAGTTTTATGATATCATAATTAACATGCATAATTTGATAAACTAGTATTTTTTGTTTTATATATTATGTTTCAGGGATTGACTAAATCATAGGAATGACGTTAAAGTGATGCAAATGATCAATTGATTGCCAGCCCTACTTTTTGATGGCATGCACAAAGTTCTTCGAAGCTGTAGCTTTATATGTCTTTCTCGAACGTTATGCAAATATGTTCTTGAAGAGTTCACAACGACATAATTATTCGAAGAGTGCGCATTCTATATTTATACAACATATTATTTGTATATTAGAACTTGTACATTATCATTTGAAGTATTTAGTTTTATGGTTTTTCTTTCTTATAAATTAGAGAATATAAATATATATGAATTATGTTATTCGGTTTGTATAAATCTTATGAATGCAATGTAACATGCAGAAACATGTTGTGTAATATATACATTGTAATCAAAAGAACAAGTTACACTAGTCTTAACAAATTGTATAGAAAAGAAAAAAAATCACTCACGCAATTTATTTCTTTTTAAACTTCTTATTATAAGATCTTTTTTTTTTGTGTACGCTAGAAACATATATGAAATTTATAAAATTTAAAAAAACTATTATGCCACTTCATTTTTTTTTAAATTATAATTTGCAGAAAAATAAAAAAAGTGGGTGGGGAGAAGAGGGGCAGGTGAGGGAAAAAATAAATAAAAATTAAAAAATGTAAGGCCTAAAAAATGTTTGTTTTTTTTAATTCAAAAAGAAAGTGAAAATGTGTTTTACTATTTTACCCTTTTGAATTAAATAAAAAGATTTAATAATACTAAATTCTTATTGTTCCAAAGTTGGTTCTGTACAAAAAATTAGTTCTGTAAGAACGGTCCCTTATATATATATATATATATATATATAGTGGGGTTTTCTTTACAGAACCACTTTTTTGTACAGAACTTACAGAACTAATATATAACCCTTAGATTATTTAATTAATGGTTGAGATCATTTGTGCCATTAATGTAATTACTGAAATTTAAAAGGGTGCTAGATAAAAATTATAAATTGGTTAGAAAGGGTAAAAAGGGAATTACAGAATTGAATAATTTTTCAAAACTCTCGTATTATCCTCCAATTAATTATGGCAAGTACTCCATCTTTTTTTTTATGTCGGTTTCTATTTCTCCCTCGTCAACCGCCTCCAACACACAACACAAATTCCACATCTATACCCAAATGATTTCAGAATCGAAAGGATTTTTAAAGATCAGGAGAAAAATCGGTTTACGAATTATATGTTTTGCCCCTTGTGAAAAGGGAGAGCGGGTGGGGGGATTTTACGATATTTTGGATCAAGTAAATGTGGATCATGAGAATGTTAGTGGACCTTTCTTATCTACAAAGCAATAACAGATTCAATTCGTTTTTTTTCCAATTGAAAGCAATATCGTCTTTAAATTATATTTAGTATATAAGTTTTTATTCAACCATCTCTTTTTTTGGTAGATCGAAAATCTTTTCTTTTAATAGTAACGAAATCAATTTTTTTTGTGTAAGCGAAAATCTTTTTTCTCGATAGAAAGAAATAAGTTTTTTTTAGATCGAAAATCTATTTTTAACAAACGAAATCATATTTTTGGGGTAGATTGATAATCTTTTTTTTTTATAGAACAAATCAGTTTTTGAGACAGATCAAAATCTTATTTTAATAGCGTGCAACGACATCAATTTATTTGTAGATTGAAAGTTTTTTTTATTTTTAGATCGAAAGTGTCTTTTTTAGAGATCGAAATCGATTTGTGTGTAGACCCAAATCGATTTTACTGTGGTTCAAATCCATAAATATCAGTATGGATTGTAGCAAGATTGTAGCAATTTAGCTTGTTTTATGTTTTTGATGCTGAGTTTGTAATTATTTCTTATTGAATTCTATTATTTTCTTTTGAAACAAGTAAGATATTAATGTATTTATCAAGATATGATAAATTGAGCCATCGTTGTGAGCATTGTGTTTTGGTTTGTAAGAATCTAAGCAGACTCGATTCGGTACTTCGAGGTGTTATTTTTTTATCCTTGTCAATACTGTAAAGAAAAAAAAAAAAAAAACAACTAGGCCATTATATGTTTTTATTAATTCCCTTATAGTGAAATCAGTTATCCTAATACATGTATGTTCGTATTCTTGCAGTTTTAATCAAGTGGGGATGGCTTATTCATAAGAAACACGACATGTAATAAAAATGATCAAGCAAATGGGGCGGGGGACTTGTGATTTTTTAAAAGTCGTGCTACATGAAGTTCGCGAGGTGTGCACAATGTTTTTTGGAAGAGGTGCATATATATTCTAATGAATTTCACTAGAAAACGCAACGTTATGTTCTTGAAAGTGTACCCATATGTTCTAACGAATTTGATTAGAAAGTGAAGAGTGCAGATATGTTTTTGGAAGAGGGCACACATGTTTTTAGTGACGCGCACAATTGTTCATAAAGCCGTGCATATATGTTCTTGAAGCGTGCACATATGTTTATAATCTCTTGCACATCTATATTGTAATTGAATTGTATTTCATTTGATATCAAAATTTGTGTATTGTATTTAGGTTTTTGCTTTGTTATAACTTTAGAGTTTACATGTATATGTTTATGTTTTTGGTTATAAATTTCAAAGATTAAAAATTAAGGTGCAAGTGTTTTTTTTAAAATATGTATACTGAAAAAAGTATAAATTTTAAAAATATTTATGCATATATGCACCATAAATTGGAAAAACATGTAACAATAAATTAATTCTGAAAATTAAAGAAATAACAAAATGGTTATTTATATAAATAAAAGATTGAGGACAAAGTAAAAGAGACATTAGTCATTAAATTTATAAACAATTGATACCCTTTTGATTTAAGAAAAACATTTAATAATATACTAAATTTCTATTGGTCGAAAGTGGGTCTGTAGGTTCTGTACAAAAAAATGGTTCTGCAAAGAATGGTCCCCTATATAGAGAATGGATATCACACACACATGAGTCCCCTATAAGAAAATACTAAAATGAAATACTAAATAAAGCAAGACACAAAGTTGTCATAACAATACCCAAAACCTAATGGTGTCTTTATTAATGAGAAAGAGGTCTCGTCAATAAATGACATGCAAAACATAATCCAAACAATTCATGCAAACGCAATTATTCAAAACAGAAAGCATAAATAAACCCAAGCATCATACGGTCTCTTCTATCCACTGCGCTGCGAGAGAGCTTAAGCACCATTAAGCTCACTCAAATGATGCTTAACACCGTCAACACAATGATGGTGAGAGTCATAGGTTTAAGACACAAAACAAACCTTTAAATTCAATTACTGTGATAAATAAAACATAACATAGCAGGACATACATCGTACTATCATACAAGCTAACATGCAATCATATCAATCCACATTGAGACATTCACAACCCCATCTCAATCATATCACAAAAACATAAAATCAAAATGTACAATAATGAGACGATCACGCTCACAGTCCACAATCCACGGTAATAAGACGGTCATGCTCACTACTAACAATATACTGCAATGAGACGGTCACGCTCACTACTAACAATCCATTAATGCCTTGAGACGGTCACGCTCAAGCACAACAATCACAACAACATTAAGCATATCACCTATAATAACCACATAAACGTTCATGCCTCAAGTAAAACCACATAATCGCAGCGATTAAACACATCCAAAACATCTTTGCATCATTTCCATCCCAATGTAAAACATTAAAAGTGGGACTATGAAACTCACCTGATGCTTAGCTTCCCAAAAGAATCCAACAAAAGCTTCACAAACACTTCACGGATAATCTAAACAATTAAGCACACAATAAGCTACCATCAATTAGGCATTCAACCCAATATGATGTAACCTCAACTATGATGGATATCTAAGCTATCTACCATAATTCTATACTTGATTTAAACCTTTTCCAACTCCTACATATGCCATTTACACTTCACTGCTACACTTTATATTTTCTGGTTTTGAGCAGAATTTTATACTCACTTACGCGTCCTAAACGTACCACTTAAACACTTCCACAATTCAAACCAAAATTCACCATGCTACATATATGTCCTATGAACCTCTCATAAATCTCCCAAAGCCATTACCCTTTTACAAATACCCTTTAGAAATTCATTAATCCAAAGTGTCCAAAATTCGTCTAGAATCTGACCTCCTAAAAGTATGGCACTAGCTGACCACTTTAGACCTCCTTTCATACTTAGAAAAAATTCAGGGGTCACACACAATATATAAAATAACTTCCACGTGATTTTTAGCCTCTAACTAGATGTCTAAGTATTTTTAGAAAAATCAAAACCACAACTGAAATTCGTCACAGTTTTACACACTGATTTTGTAACGAACTTTTGACCCACTTCCCGACCATAAAAACTCACGAGACCAACTTTACTGGAAAGTAGACTCTCTGAGGTTATCTCCAGTATATTGTAAATTGTTTATTTGAATTTTTATGAATGAGTTACGCTCGTTACAAAACTGCCTAAAATTCTGCAGTGAATTAAACAACTGATTCGGGCGATCTAGACCCTAACGCATTATCAAATCTCGTAACCAATTAAACTAATGATCAAACAATTATTATAACTATTATAAAATTTCAGAAAAATCAAAGCCCTAATTTATAAACCCTAATCTATCAAGTTTAAATTACATTAATTGAAAATTAAATTACTAGAATTAACAAAGATTATAAAATACCTTAAAATAAAACCCTAAATTTTTTTTCTTCTTCTTTTCTTCTTTTGGTCGACCGAACCTTCAATAGGGAGGTTTAGGGATTTTTATTTTGTATTTATAGGCCTCACTATAAGTCCTAGATAATCCCTAATTAGTATTTGTCTCTAATTAAAACTCTTTCTTTCCTTTTTTTTCCTATTATTCGGCCGAATAGGCCTTTTTTTTCTTTTGTTTATTAATTATATAATTACTTGTATTTCCTTAAATTTTTATAAAAACCTTAACTAATTTGACTATACCTTTTTACATAAACGAAATTCACTAGACTTTCAAAAATAACTTTTTACTTTTTCATTTTCAACCTAACTTTCCTAAAATAAAACTTTTACATTTTTTTTCTTTCTTAACTTACCACTTAAAATCTAAACCTATCTTAGATTACTAACACAAAAATACGTATACGTAATAAGACTTA
>BQNB010144518.1:5208-16845 GCA_026074375.1 Tanacetum coccineum
ATATAACGTAATTGTTTTATAATGCGTCGATCGATGATTAATAACGATTAATGTGTCGGGTTTTAATAAAATCGAGTTTTATAAAATTAATATACTAGCATATAAACCCGCGAATTTCGCGGGTAGCTAAATAAAAGTTTTATTTATAAACAGAAAAATATTCATTTGTGATCTTGTAGGTACTTTACAAATAAATCATTTTCGAATAGACGTACTTTACATAACAAATCAGTTTCGAAAGAATGAATAATGCGTATTATAACAACTTCTCATAAAAATCCACCAACAACATGTTGAAAGAATATCAAATAGGAAACCCGTCAAAAAGCACATATAATAAATAAATTAGCGAATTGACTCGTTCTTTCCGTTCAATATCTATATAAAAAATTCATGTAGTCATGTAATCATGAGTTAAAATCATTAGATTCTACATCATCAAAAGCATGGGTTAAAATTCAATACATGAGATAAAACCTACAAATATGTTAATTAGAAAGTTAAATTTAAAAATAGTAGAATGAAAATAGGAGACGAATTTTACAAGTAATTTATGACATCATTCATGACATAATTGATGACATAATTAGTGATGTCATTAATGAGTGGGAGTGAGATTCAAAAAGATTTTGTTTTATTATATAAATATATATAGATAGATATAGATATCATATTACAAATACATTTACTTTACAAAAAGTGTCATAAATAAGGAATAAAGTCAAGAAACTATCTTTGCATTGTAATCTTTTTAATTTTTATATAAAATTCGATTTTTATCGAAATTGAATTCAAAAAAGTCTCTACGCGTCACGTTTTATCGCGTCTTATCACGTTTTTTCACTCCTCGTCTCATGTCAAGCCTTAAGCCCAAGTCTTGATCTATTGCGTGGCGTGGAGGTCACGCCTCGCGCCTTTGCGAGGCTTTTGCGAGGCCTTTGCGCGCCTTTTAAATCCATGGTATTACTACACTAGCAAATAGATAAGTCATGTCAGCAAATAAACCAGGTACTTTTTCTGTCTATTGTTTACACTTTGTGCTTAAAATGGTAATTGCATATATGTTTCTAGTGTATATACTTTAATTTTTGAAATTTATGACAAAAACATAAACAAACACATATAACCTTCAAAAATTTACAACAAACCAAGAACATATATACACAAATTTGACATCAAATAAAATACAATTCATGTATAAGTATCGTGTTTAAAATCTATGTTGCACAGCCCGTATTAAGAACATGTGTCACTCTTCACTTTCTCCGTCTAACCATTTGAACATATATGCACGCCTTCCAAAATTGTATTCAATCAAAGTCAAAAAATTTCGTATCTACACATAAATCAAAGCATGCAAAGACAAAGTGTGTATCCAGTCTAAAGATATAGTTGTAGGTTCGGAGGATTTTATACCAGCTTCCTTTCGTCCATTTCTAGTTCGGCAGTGAGGCTCCGAATCATGCGCACTTCACAACCTTCGTGTGGTAAAGGATTGAAATATGCAAACACATTCTAAGCACTTTGTTAAAATAGCCAAAAATATTTTAAAACTACTTAATAAATAATCCAAAAATACCTCATTATATTATCCAGGGTTCTAAATAGCGGCGCCATAGCGCGCTATAGCGGCGATATAGCGCGAGGCGTGGCCTCCACGTTACGAAACAGGCCAAGGCGTCATCTTGAGGCGTGGCGTGCAATAAGGCGCCATATAGCGCGCTATAGCGCGATATAGCGTGAGTTTTTTTGAAGCTTTAAAAAATTTCATGGATTTGAGCTTATTTACAAGTATTTATGCTTTGGGTTGTATGGGATTCAGGCTTAGTAACCCCGTTACTCAATTTTAATCCTAGTAGCTAACTAATATTGACCACTCTATAAATATTTTTTGCCGCCTTGAGTCACGCCTTAAAAACGCTATGACGCAACGCCTCACGCTAAAGCTTGAGGCTTGGCTATGCCGCTACGCCACGCTTCACGCTATTTATAACCTTGAACTTAATGAATAATGACGATTCACCTGACCGCCACCGTGACCACCATACTCCATTATAGCCGTCTTCTACCACGCGATTTAACTGTCAATTTAGAAAGGCGGCAACTGATCCGTCATGAGTTGATAAATTCTAACAACTTTTTGTTTAATTTCATAGTTAGCATTTTGTCATGCTTTTGGTAGTTGACAAATGATCAATGGATGGTTGTTAATAATCAATGTACTTACTAATATCATGTGGATCATTGAGTAATGTTCATATGGAGAATAATGTTTCTAAATGGAAGCTCAAATCCCTCTCAATTGGTGGTCGTCTTACTCTCATCAAATCTGTTTTGAGCTCTTTACCGTTATATTACATGTCCTCCTTTAAGGTTCCTAAAGGCGTTCTTAGTAAAATGGAATCTATTCGTAGGAATTTTTTCAATGGTGTGGAAAATGCGGAGAAGAAGATGTCGTTGATTGGCTGGAATAAAATTTTAGCTTCTAAGAAAAATGGAGGTCTTGGCGTCTCTAGTTTTTTTGCTTATAATCGCGCCCTTCTTTTTAAATGGATTTGGCGGTTTCTTGCTAATGGTGCTTCTCTTTGGTCTCGATTTATTTCAGCTATATATGGTATTCGTGGAGCTCTTGACAACTCTTCTTCCTATTCAAGAAGATCTCCTTGGCTCGACATTGTTAATGAAGTCAGAAAGCTTGCCTCTAAGGGCATTGATCTTCTTTCGCTTGTCAAAAAGAAAGTTGGGAATGGTGAGGCTACTTCCTTTTGGAACGATGTGTGGCTTGGTGATTTTCCCCTAAAGCAAACGTATCCGAGGCTGTATTTCCTGGAATTAGACAAACATGTTAGTGTGGCTTCAAAGTTGAGAGCTAATTCTCTTATTAGTTCTTTTCGGCGGTCTCCTCGAAGTGGTATTGAAGAAGAGCAACTTCTTCTCCTTATCTCTAATACTTCTTCTGTTATTCTTCCTAATATTAGTGATAGATGGTCTTGGCTGTTAGATCCTTCGGGCGACTTCTCGGTAAAATCGACACGTGAATTTATTGATGATTCCATGCTTCCGAAGACGGATGTTCCTACAAGATGGGTCAAATCTATTCCCATTAAGATTAATATTTTTGCTTGGAGAGTTTCTTTGGATAAGCTGCCCACTCGGTTGAATCTTTCTCTTCGAGGCCTTGACATCCCGTCTATTATTTGCCCTCTTTGTAGTATTGCTGTGGAATCAACTTCGCACCTCCTTTTCTCTTGCCAATTGGCTCGTCAGTTAATGATTAAGGTTGTTCATTGGTGGGAATTAGAGTATCAAGACTTTCACTCATATGAGGATTGGCTTCTTTGGTTCAAAAATCTCAGAGTTTCCAAGCGGCTCAAGGATGTGTTTGAAGGCGTTTGTTACATTTCTTGGTGGGTTATTTGGAAGTTTCGCAATCAAGTTTTATTTGGGATCAACTTCCCTCGTTTAGATCTCCTTTTTGACGATATTGTTCGCTTGTCTTTTCATTGGTGCTCTAGTCGTTGTAGCTCAAATTTTGATTGGAACACTTGGATGAAAAATCCTAGTTCCATTATTTTGTAATCTTTTCCTAGCTCCTTGCTAGTTTTTATATAAAATGCCGTTAAAAAAAACAAAAGATTAATCAATTATGCTATATAACCTTTTGTTCAAACATGACCATGTTTCCTCATAGTGAGGTAAGTAGTTCATACTTCCTCCATCACATAATTGGTGTTCACTAGCAAGGACGAAGCCACAAAGTTATAGTCGGCAAACTTTGATAATCTTTAAAAACTACACTACAAATTGATTTGATAAAAAGACAAATTACAAAAATAGCCAAACATTTTAGAAAATTTACACTACAATTGATTCAAGTTCAAGTGCTCAATCCAACTTAACTCGGCCATCTCAAACATGTATTAAAAATATCTATATTTTGGATGTCTATGAAATACATTATTGACTCGTCACTTTTGATTTATAATCTAATAGACTCGATGGATTAGTTATTGTACCCAAGGCCGCAAAAATCGATAATTGGTAGTCGGACGGTCGACTCTTCTGTAGCTCGTAACCGGTCTAGGCGGGATAAATCAGATTGCCATTTCTAAAATGTATAAGGTATTTCTGGCGAGTTTTGGGTATTTTCGGAAAGATTGAAAAAAAGGATTTATAATAGATATAAAAACATACTATAAATGATTAAAACAAGTTTACGGTGAGTTTTGTGTATTTCCGGCAAGTTTGAGCACCATTGATCGTCGCTGACCGCGTTGACCACGATCGTCCGATTTACACAAATCGAAAAGGTTTGTTGCCCAATAACGCCTATGCGACGCTTAATCGACCTTATAAGCTTTTTTTTATTATACCACACAATTGTTTTTAAAATATATATGGGCCTAAAAGATCAGCCCATGTGAATTGTAATTTTTGGGCAGTCATGGGTCACTCGATATCCATTTCTAAAACTAAAGTAGTGTAAAAATTTAGGTGAAAATCTAATCTAGTTTGAGATTTGTTTCGACTTTGTTACTCTAACGAGGTGGAATCAACTGGTGCGTTGCAGCGGGGCAACTTCGTTGTTGCGGCATGTATTTTTTTAAAGTGTGATTTTCTTGTTTCTGAATTTGGCCGTTTTCGTTTTATATGTTTGACATTTTGTTATGAAGTTGTATCTAATTGTTTGTATTCAGTTAATTGTGTTTGCTTGCGGTTACTTGATATCGTTGAATTATCGAGCATTGGTAAGTGACGATGAACTCAATTCGTGCTGAAAATTTTGGCAAGCGTTAAGACGCCAACTTAACAGTAAAAATGTCAATGAATTTTTTTATTAATTTTTAAAAATAAAATTTAGGGTATTTTTAAAAATTGTTAGGCAGGTTAAGGGTATGTTTTGATATTTTTTTCAAAATATATATTTAATTTTAAACTTTTTTTATAAAATCGTACGCACGTCTGTTAAAAAAACACTATACATACGTGGTTGATAAGATTTTAAAATTTAAATTGTGGTCATGTATAGGGATGGCAATGGGTCGGGGAATTTTGGGGATCGTATTTACCATCCCCATCCCCGTCCCCAATGGGGATCGGGATCCCCACGGGGATTCGGAGATTTTTTGCCCTTATGAATTAAGCATAAAAATTACACAACTAATCGAAAATATAAAGAATTGACCTACAAAATGTCTTCAAACGCATACGTTGTACATAGTTGGATTATTTAAAATGTCTTTCAACTTTAAAGCATCGTAAATACTAAAACATCATATATATTATATAAATAAATGGACCGAATATGTGTTTTGGGAAAAAATATTGGTTGAATAATATGTAGTTAGTGCTTAATACTTTAAGAATATTTGATCCATTAAATATCACATATACATACAAATATACTTCAAGTATAATACTTGTCAATACTCACCAACATATACATAGACATGTACATGTAGTATTAATATACAAATAATTTATATATATTTGTACACTAAAGAGTTCGGGGTCGGGTTCGGGGTCGGGGATTTATGCTATCCCCATACCCGCCCCATCCCCGGTTTCATAATTCGGGGATTCCCCGTCCCCATCCCCATCCCCGGTCAACTCGGGGATTCCCCAGTCAATTCGGGTTTGGGGATCGGGTCCCCGTCGGGTACGGGTTTTATTGCCATCCCTAGTTATGATCCGATGTATATTCTTTTCATCTAGAAAAGGATGTAATTATTTTCATATCAATCAAGTGTGATTGTGTTATGTAGATTCAAGATGATATCTTTTGTTATATTTTTATATAATCTTGAAACTAAACAAATAAGAATCTGATTTCATGTCCGTACATAAAAACTTGTCAATCAGATTCAATAAAGATATCAATCATAATTTGAATAATAAATTGATATATTCTCGAAATCTTTCTTGACCCTCACAAACACTCATTTAAAAGAAAATAGATAAATATTTAAATAGTGTGTTCATTAATCTCAGGATTAGTTGTAAGGTAAGGTTGATGAATAATGGTAAGTTAATTTCTTATTCCAAGATTGTCGTAAATTTTACTTGTGCGAAAAACTATTTGTTGTTATGTATACTATGCATAGTTTTTGATATTTATGAGTATATAAATGAGTTTTCCTAACAATTTTTATATAACACACATCTTTTGTAAAATACTATATGTTTTTAAATATATATATATATATATATATATATATATATATAATATATATATATATATATATTTATATAATAATAATTATGTGTGTATGTTAGAACCATGCAAGCACAAGCATTTCCTTTTTTTAATTACTAATGTATTAGTATAATCTTTTTTTTTGTTTAACCAACCTAAGGTCAAACAAAGCAAGTTGTTAAAAATATTTAAACGTGTTGTTGAAAATAGATTAAATCGTTGGAAATATTTAGGTGACTAGTTTTAACATATTTAATAATATACTTGACAAGTTATTGAACTCTTATTCCTAAGTATATTTCCATACTCGAAAAGATTTACAAAATGTTTATGTAACATTTGTAAATTAAGTGATCTATGCCAATACGCAATGCAAGCGCAATTTCGCAATCTTAATGCAAGAAATCTAGCATAAGTTTTAGTTAGACATAATTCAAAAAACTAGCTACAAATGAATAGTGTACATGGCATATGTGCTTAGATATTTAATTAGCTTAATTACAAATAGCAACGATCATTTAATAATTTCTACTAACAAACTTAAGATATAAAGAAGTGCATATAATCACATAGCATTACACATAAAAGTATTTGTCGTAGTTTTGTGTATTAGATACAACAATTATTACGTACTTGGTTTTGTTTGAAGACAAGTTAGTTTCCTCCCCATTTCAAAAAATCGAGTTTAAATATTTTTAAAAGTTAATTACACCCATATTTCAAGATAACCATTAAAAAGTCCGACTCGAAAGTAAAAGATAAAATACAAGTTTTACGTTAAAACGAGACTCAGCGTTTTGGACAATAAGTAGAATTTTGTCTTTCTGACTAAATTAAGTTTGAAATAAATACTTGGAAGTATTTTTATTTGAAAGTAGACTCGATTTTCTTCGAAATGGCGGGTGACACGACTTCTACGGACTTACGGTTGATTTTATATGATTTTTCAAAGTTTCTGAAAAACTGCTGAATCAGACAGGTGGTCCCCTTAAAAATTGAAAGGGCCGCTCAGAAATTAAGGGGGCCACCCAATATTTAAGGGGGCCACCCACCTGATACTCAGAATTATGATTTTTGTAAAAAATTATTTACTGACTTTGCGTAAAGGTGTACAACTTTCTGAATTTGATACCGAACATATAACACTATGTTAAGCAATCATTTTACTGGGGAGCTAGTATAATTAGTGTATATTATTAACAAAACTAATACAAGTCAATCACAAAATACTTTCATATTGTATTTCCCTTAATGTAATTTGATACAGGGATCATACTTAATTTTTAAAACCATTTGTTTTAAAAATTAGAGCGACGTGGCTCTTGATACCAATTGTGGAAATCATAGAGGGGGGGGGGTGAATACGTTTCTTTTTAAAATCTTAAAATATTTCGTATCAAATTGCCGATCAAGTATGACACAATATGATGAGTGTTAACATAGTAATACATCATTTCACAACAATACAAACCAACACACAAATGCAAGTATAAATATAAAGCAATAAATGCGAGTATAAATGTAAAGAGATAAGTGAAAGGAGATGCAAACCGGACACGATGATTTATCATGGTTCGGTTACGAAGCACCTCTTCGCCCTACTCCACTCCTTGAGTACCCAACTCGAGAGTTACTTCACTAGTCAACAAGCTCCCTTATGGCGGAGAAAACCGTACACAACTTTCGCTAATATCAATTTCTGACACTAAGCTAGATGTCGAGTTCTAATCTTAGCTAGAACCAATCTATCACGGCTTCACAACTTCTTCACTACTTTCACGACTTCACAACACAACTTCACAACTACACAACCTTCCTTCACGCTTCTAGTTATATTCAACCACACTTACTTCCACTACTTCACTTCCGACTTCAACTACCCGTCAATAAATTTTTCTATACTCACTTCAACAACTTACTTCAACTAGACATAACTTTGATCAACCTGACTATCTAAACTACCTATGATCACTACATTTAACAACTATACACACCAGATCGACCATGATCAAGCTATTACACAATTTGAATACATGGACTCCGATCTATACATTGTGAATGTAAGAACAGTCACGAATGCACAAACTAACCTACACAAAAAAAACTTTTTTATCTTAATGATAACGAAGGTTCTTCCTTGCACTTGAATGGATGGATGAAGTATCACATGTTTAACAATTTTGTTCTTATAATAATTAAAGTGATCAAGGAAAAGGGTTTTAAAGAGTTTTTGATAGAAGAAAACTGGTGTCAAAAGAGGTGAGAAAATCTGTAAAAACAGTCCACTATTTATAGGAAAAATATTAAATTTTTATTTAGGCGGTCCCCTTAATTATACAAGGGTGGTCCCTTTAATTATGGCCGGTCTCCTTAATTAATTAAGGGGCCGCCCATTTTTCAGACGCTTCCTTTTTTGTCCTTTTGTTGGAAGGTTTTTCTGACCTTTCTAGCCGTTTTTTGGTAATAAATTTGAAATTCAAAATATTTTATTTGAAAAAAAGATTTCTTATAAAATACAAAAATAGTTTTGTATATGTTTTTAAAAAAATGTTTGACCCCATTTTATAAAAAAATTAAGGTTTGGAAAAATATAAAATTTTCTTTGATCAATCACACAAATTAAAGTTGTATTGTTCATTACTTTTAGGTGATTTTACGTCGGGTGCGAACTTAAATTTTTGTTGAAGAAAACATGATACTCGAAAGATGTTGACTATGAATTGAATGATGGTGTGATTAACGAGCAACTTAAGAACATTACGTTATGTTTAGTAATTTACATGTTTGTCATCACCAAAGACATGAAGATAGATGTATAGATTAAATATCGTAATGTAATATTTCTACCAACACGCTTTTTGAAGCTGTCCGCACAATGTTGATTTACGCAAAAGCTCCGTTATTCTTATGGGCAGAAGCAGTTGCTACCGCAAGATACACCCAAAATCGTTCATCAGACTCTTCGTCACGGTAAAAACACCATACGAGCCTTTTTACATTGACAAACTTCCTGACTTATCATGTTTCCATGTATTAGTGAACTCTGCTATCCGACAATGATAGTGCGAACTGGTAAGTTACAACCGAAAGCTGATATTGGGTATTTCATTGGCAATTCACACATAAGAAATCATTTTCGATTACGACTCGAAGTACCAGACGAATCTTGAAACAATTCAAGTAGAATTAGAAGACTGACTGCCAATGGCTTCTGAACACAGCAGTTTAGAACCCGCTCTTCATGAGACGACTCCTGCAACAATCAGTTTAGGACTCGTGCCAAACCCTCCCCCTTCAACACCGTTTATACCACCTTCGACAAGTGAGTGGGATATTTTGTTTCAACCGCTGTTTGATGAATTACTCACTCCTCCAACCAGTGTTGATTACCTAGCCCATGAAGTCGTTGATCCAATTCATGAAGTAGTAGCTCCAGCTCCTGTTGTATCAACCGGTTCACCTTCTTTAACAAATGTTGACCAAGATGCACCATCACCAAGTAACTCTCAAACAACACCCGAAACTCAACCTCTTGTCATTCCTAATGATGTTAAAGAAGACAATCATGATATTGAAGTTGCACATATGGGTAATGATCCGTACTTTGGTATCCCAAATCCAGAAGTTCATTCTGATCAATCTTTATCATCGGATATTATTTATACAATTGTGCATCCCGATCACCAAATTTCTGAACATAATAGCAAATAGACTAAGGATCACCCACTTGAAAATATAATCGGTGAACTCGTTAGACCAGTTTCCACAAGGCTGCAATTACATGAGCAAGCTCAGTTAGTGGCTCATGATTACCGTCAAGAAGAGGGATTGATTTTGAAGAGTCTTTTCCTCCGGTTGCAATATTATAGGCTATAAGGATTTTTCTCGCGTTTGCCGCTCACATGAACATGGTCATCTACCAAATGGATGTGAAGACTTCGTTTCTAAATGGTAATCTGCGGGAAGAGGTTTATGTTAGCCAGCTGGACGGGTTTGTGGATCCAAATAACCCAATCACGTGTACAAGCTAAAGAAAATCTCTTTATGGTTGAACAAGCACCACGCGCTGGATGACATGTTGTCTTCATTCTGATATCGCCAAGTACTTCTCCAAAGGCTAGTGGATCCTACCATTGTTCATCTGTAGGCAAGGCAAGGAATTACTTCTTGTGTACCAAATATATGGATGATGAAATTAACTTAGTTGCATCAATACCTGAATTTTGACATATTGCTAAAATCATGATGTTTAAAATTAATATGTCTAATGATGGGCCAAAATCACATTTTTCTTTAGGATTAATATATTTCTCAAGGTCCTAGAGGCCTCTTAGCATTAACCAGTCAAAAATGCCTAGAATCTTTAAAGAAAGACGGTTTTTTTGACTCTTGTGACCCAGTGGAAATACTCCTATGTATAGAAATCCAAACGGATGGAGGATAAAGAGTGGAAAAGCTGTGATCATCTCACTATCGTGGCATGATTGGCACCCTCCTTTATCTCATAGCCAGTAGACCTGACCTACAATTTGCTATATGCATGTGTGCCCGGTATCAGGCTCGGCCTACCGAAAAGCACTTAAATGCAGTAAAAAGGATCTTTTGATATCTAAAAGGAACTGTTAATCGGGGACTATGGTATCTGAAGGATTCTTCAATTGCTCTAACAGCATTTGCAGATGCGGATCATGCTGGTTGTCAAGATACATGTCGTAGCACATCTGGTAGTATGCAATTTTTGGGAGATAGACTTATAAGTTGGTCATCAAAAAGGCAGAAAAGCGCTGCGATATCCAGTACGGAAGCTGAATATATTACTTTGTCCGGCTGTTGTGCTCAAATCCTTTAGATGAGATCACAGCTTACCGACTATGGCTTTGGTTTCAACAAAATTCCAATGTACTGTGATAACAAAAGCGCTATTGCCTTATGCTGCAACAACGTTCAACATTCCAGATCAAAGCATATAGACATCAGATTTCACTTTATCAAGGAGCATGTTGAGAATGGGGTGATCGAACTTTACTTTGTCAATACGGAGTATCAACTGGCGGACATCTTCACTAAAGCTCTTGGCCGAGAAAGAATAGAATTTCTAATCAACAAGCTGAGAATGCAGAGTTTTACGTCGGAGACTCTGAAACAATTTGCAGATGAAGTTGATGAATAGTGGTGGTACCTATTCAAATATCCTGTATAATATGTAAATGAAAACAAAATACAAAAATAGAATAGAATAGAATTTCATTTTTCAAACTTTTTATAAAAACAAAATACAAAAATATAAAAATCTATAAAACCAATAAAAAATTAAAAAATGAGAAAATATAAAAAGAGGTAATAATGGCATGTTTTCTGAAAATCGATAACATTTACGGTCTTAGAAATGTCATTCAATAATGATACGAGGCTGTAAATGAAGTTCGAGCAGAAGTTCAAAA
>BQNB010144519.1:0-16845 GCA_026074375.1 Tanacetum coccineum
AAATCTGTCACATTTTGAAGGAGGACAAGTGTTTCCATTTTTGACATTTTAAGCCCTTCTCTTTTTTATTTAACGGATATATAAAGTTAGTTAAGTGTCCAACGGAAACTAACGACCGTTTAAATATATTTCGTGAAACATATTATATAATTAATAAATATATAACAAGTATATGTATTAATTACATAATAAACGTACTCTTCGTGTCTTACGTGTGTGCCCCAATAGGCTCGCACATTTCTAGTCGTATATGTGCGTATCCAACTCTCATAATCCAACACACTTATCAATCCCATCCAAATTTAAAGTAAGGTTACCAATACGAGAAACGAAACTGGAAAGCTCATCTAGCGCCCTATCGCGAAGAGAAGAACGCCAAGCCCAATTGCCACTCCAAATGCCATCCAAAGTTGAGATCTTAACAATCTTAACACTCTCAAGTAGTCCCCAATGATTCCCATCAAATGTGCGTTACAATGATGGTACACGATGATTAATGGTGAAGAAGCATTGTGAAGCACTTAAGTTGGATCATAAAAATAACTCAACTTCTATTAAGATCTTGTCCCACGTGTACCACCATGAGCAGCATATAAATAGTTTGAATAGTCTCGTATGTTATTTGGTATATTACGAATTATAACTCATAACTGAAGTAATATCCTTGGGATCCAACTTACGTACATCATTCAATGACATTAATAACGCATATAATATATACACGTATTTTGAATTATGCAAGTCTAAATAGGAAAGTATTGACCATACATAATTAACTACCTTTACAACAACACATTTTAACTACAAAAGTTATTTTTATAATTTATTAAAATATTAATTTGTCAATAAACTAATTTATATAATTTTTTAAAATTTATTAAAATAATGTTGGAAAAGAATCAAGCAACATGAAAAAGATGAGGGACTGGAACTGTAATAACATCAAAGTAAAAAGTACAACCAACATGAACATGACCATGCAGCAACCATTAACAGTATATGAAAATGAAATGAGAGATCAACGAAGACAAATTATGTAATATATGTGAACATTCTTTAATAAATTGCTCGTCGTAACCCCATTTTATTGAATATGATTATTTACGTCGAATTATTTGTGTTTTTCAGCTAGGAATTAAGAAGAAAAGATGGGTGGAAAATTGTTGGAAATTGATGGAACATCGATCAAGTTCATCTGTAAGTACATTCTCATAGATCTCACTTTCAGTATATTTATTCAGGAATATAAATTTGGTTTGTTTACATTTTTATATATGTTTTCTTGCATTGTTTGGAATGGAATGAATAGAATCAGGTATTCAACTAGTAAAAAGGCGTCTGCAATATACGTGGTCGGATAAGTAGTTATTTGAGTGTTTGGCAAATTTTGACTATGGGTTCAAGAATTCAGATAATATGAATAAGTTATGTTTAGGCTACTCCTGATTATTACGAGTACTACTTAAAAACGCAAACTACAATGACTTTCAAAACGCAATACCAAACACCCCCTTAGTCCTTATATTTGAGCAGAAATGGTGACAATTTTGGGTCGTAGGGGGTATATGGAACTTTTACTACTCTCGTCATTGCTATATGGAATCAAAAAGGGACGTTGACTACTTGAAAAAAAATCAAATATGATACCAGAAACAGGACACGATGAACAAAACATGACTCACAGATTATGATATGTTATTGAGTAATGTGCAACCGTAATCTGACACAAGAACCTGATAAGTTCCTCATTCTGGTCGCAGGTGAGGTGAAGAAACAAAGTACATCTTCAGTTCACCTCTCAAACATATCCGATGACTATGTTGCTTTCAAGGTAGTTTAATCTATCTGTCACATAATTTCTTAGATTTATTATCGTTTTTCAGTCAATGCAAGGTTTTTTTAGCTATATATTGCACCCATATAGTACGTCGTTTCGTATAACAGGTTAAGACTACATCACCTAAAAGATTCTGTGTCAGACCAAATTCAGGAATTATTAGCCCAAAGTCAGCATACGATTTCACAGGTACCTGTGGACTTTACATCAGATTATTTTTTTATAAATAATTTACATTTTTATCTGTCAAATATTATCCTTTTGCGGTGTTATGCAGTTACTATGCAAGGTCTACGGTCGGCAGCATCTGAGGTGGAGTGCAAGGATAAATTCCTGATTCAAAGCACAGTTGTCGATTCTGGGTTAAAAGAAGAAGATGTTACTCTTGAATTGGTAAGTATTTTGACCCTTTTTAGTCGATTTTTTTGTGCTGATGCTCAATTTTGCATATGACAGTTCTCAAAAAGCAGCGGTAAGTATGTTGAAGAGAAGAAGCTCAGGGTTGTTTTAGTTAGCAAGCAAGATTCTCCAACAGTGGAACACAAAAGCAAAGAGTTGGAAAAAGAACCGTCAAATGAAACTTCCGTTAAACAAGAGAATGTGCTGAAAAAAGACGAAAATGTCCCCCGAGTAGAAAATGTGAGTGACACATACTTGCTCATTACAACACATTTCCTGAAATATTCTTGATAGTAAATTGGTAACATAATATTTCTTGCAGAAAGTTGAAGACCCTGTGGAAGTCAAAGCTGCTTTGACTACAGAGGATCCGAAGCCATCTGGTGATTCGGACGGGAATGAGCAGGATCTATCCAAGAATTTGAATTTTAACCAGGTAAAGGTTGTGAAAGAGGACCCAGAAAGGAAGCTGAGGTTAAGTAAACAACTCAAGGACTTGAAAGTGAAGGAAACTACGTTAGAAAATCAACTAAAAGAGGTTAGCTTGTCTCCTTATGTTGTCGTGAATGAAGGACATTTTAGTTATCTGATCAATAGTCTGATAACCGTATAAAACCGCATGCCAAGTCAATGTTTCAAACTTGATGGGTTAGCACTTAGCAGGATCGCATAGCCTAGTTACATATCAGATCCATAGAGTAGTTTCCATTGGTGTTCTACATGTGCTAAGATTACATGATTTTTGACTAGTGGAGATTATTAAGTTGAAACCTTTTGAAGCTTTTAGTATTTAACTCATATATTTCTGATTATGATACCTTTTTAGGCCAAATCCACTATCTCGAGCCTAACCTATCAGAACAGCATAATCATTGAAGCAAAAGAGACACTTCAGCTAGAACTGGTGAGTCTGTTTGAGTTCGCTTTCCTTATTTTGTTTCCTAAGCTGGCCTGTTTTCTATCTCGAGACATCTTGAAGATTCCTAAGGAAGAGTTACCTTGTATACGTCAAGCGACATTGCATTCACCTGTACTTCATATACTGCACCTAGTTAGTACGGTTTTGTTCATGCTAACCATATTAGGAAACATGTGTTTGCATATCTATGCTTTGAAGGCTGCTCGTGTTATTTAATGCTATTGTTACGTTACTTCTTTGCAGGAAAGGAGAAGTAAGAAAGGTTTCTCCTTAGCAATTGTTTGCATGGTGTCGCTCATCGGTTTAATAAGCGGATATATCTCAGATCCTTAAACAACAATACACAAATTTCATAAAAAAAATTCAGATTTGGATGGTGTTCGTTTCTTGACTTGTACTTTCTAATTGCAAAACTGGTAAATGTACATACACAAATATTGTGTGATGACAAAATGAGTTATGAGATTTTATGCATTAAAACTTTAGATGACTCCTCGTGTGTTTCCTTTTAAGCCTCAGGTAAGAGACAAAACATAAACCGAAGCTTAACCTCTAAGAGATAAAAACATATGCACGAGCAACTCAACCACGAGTAGTGGAGTAAATGATTGAAATTGATACTGAAATTGATACCACTAGATTAAGTTAATACCTTAGATAAAAAGTACCACAGCCATACCAATCTTAGCAATAAAACATATCAACACAAACCTAACACCACCAGGGACACAAAAGTAGACTGAGCTGCACTTGCACCAAAAAAAGAAACACCTGCACTACTCAATCAGTTTGCAATTTGGATAGTTCATCAAGGGCGACTGCAAGATTGCTGAGGCAAATTATAATCTTATCACCATTCATCCTAGTTACATCATATGTACTATTGTTGCCATTGACTATAGCTTCAATTAGTTGTGCATTTTCTCTCAGTTTCTCACCCAAGATTTGTTCTTGCTCCTCGCGACTGATTTGAACATACCCTGTATTTTCATCAAAGGTATTTGTATGGCGGTCTACTCGTTGCTCAGAACTGCATTCCTCAATTTCCATGTCTTCACTTTTCGTATGTCTCACTGGCTTGGGTTTCACTTCTACTGTGCGTTTTTGAGGTGCTGTTACCTTGGCCCTTTGATTCTTTGAACCTGATTTCAGTTCAAACAATCAATGTAAGCTGGAGAATCATAACCACCATAACAAATCTATACATAAACAGAGAAATAAGTTGTCATACTACACAAAAGCAATAGTAAACTTCCTGCGGTTTCATGTTCTGTTTTTACTGTTGCTGACTGAATGGGGACTTAAGGATTCACAATTGAAAAATTCATCAGCTCATTTTCTCCTCAAATTTGAGATACAGAACTAGCTGGTGACCTCACGGAACAAAACGAAAGTACATGTCTCACTTGAATATCACTAAGATTCTAAGATTACCAGCATTGTTATTACACAGACATCCTAACAATGTGATTAAAAATAATGTTAGCAGCCTCTAATGACATTAGTATGAAAGTGAAATTTGATCCAGATCTTAAATGCAGTTGAAAGTAATTAACTAATGAGAAATTTTACTGAATAGCTAATCTAAGATCAGGACTCTTGTAATTCTAACGCAATACCAACTACAAGATCAAGTTGATAGACACTTGGGCACTCAGAAGTTTGCCTTGAGGCTTGCTATGAATATGAAAAAGTAAGAAGCTGAATATAATTAGCATCAAAGACCTTGGTACATAAACATCAGAAAATAGCTTGCTAATGTTGTATGCAACCATACACTAAGCAACCACTCTCCTCACTGGTTAAAATTGAAATTCTCTTTATCATTCATTAGAGCTCGCCCTCCCCGAAAAAGGGCTCGAATAAAGAGCAAGTTTCCTTACCCACCAACAAATCGTTTCTGATTTTGTCCAACTGAGCTAGTCTAAGTAGTCAAGACTCAGACTATGGTTAGACCCCAAATTATCTGAGAGTCTACAGCTATGTGGCATGATAAGTAGTGAGGATTTGGACCTTTATCCAGTTTCATTTCAAGAAGGCAAGTTTTCCACGCAGTGTTTACCAATAAATTACTGTTGCTGAAATGATAAGAGGATGGAAGATGGAAATGACCAGAAAAATGGTTACATGCTTTACTTATAATTCAGCAAAAGAAAACCATGTGTCATGTCAAGGAAAGCATGATGGTGCATCTCGGCTCAGTAACTCTATGAAAACATTGTAGTTCAGTATACAAAGGGGTTGAAAGGATATACCAGACCCTGGATTTTAGGTGCAATGGTTTCATGCATTCATATTGTGGTTGTTAATATCGGAGAGGCGTCCTACTCAAGACAGGGTTAGGAATCCAGAGAAGAATATGAAATGTGTGTTTTGTTTGAATGTTTGTGATTCACATCAACATCTCTTCTACAACTGCAGTAATGCTTCTTTTGTGCGGGAAGAATCAAAGAAGGCGGCTAAGCTGCACCCACTTGAACAATGAATGGAAGGAATAAGGATATTCTGGATTACATGTCAAAGTTGCCAGACAAAAGAAATATTTGCATAGTGGAACTAGTTTTTGCAGCAACTATCTACTTTCTTTGGCAAAGAAAGAAATTTTAGTTTTTTCCAAAGCATTAAGAGATCATAGGAAGATTAGTGGAAAGTCATTATGGAAGCCGTAAAGATGAAGATCACTGGCCTTAGAGTGAAAAACGCTGCTAGTGACAAAGAAGTGTATGATCTTTGGAGAATAAGACTCACAAGAAACAAAGACTCTGCTGACTTATCTCTAGCCATAAGCAAATGTGTTTATGGACCGATGTCTTACTTTGTGAGTGATAGTGCTTAAGAAATAGAATTTGTATGCTGGTCTATATTTGAACTGCTGTTTCTAAGTTGTTTGTTTCTGGTTTTCCAAAGAGAATGTCTTTGATAACCAATATATAGGGACTCTGTAAATGTTGTTTATACAACAACAACAACAACAACACCCAATCCCGCATGAGCAGGGTATGGGGGAGGTGAGATGTAGACAGATCATACCCCTACCCTTGGGAAAACCCGCGGGTAAGGAGACTCTGTGAATGTTGTTTATATGGTATACAAATTCACCAGTTTACCAAAAACAAGAAAAGTAGACAAGACTTTCTTTTTCATGATAGCGGTCTCATCAGTCATCACAAACTCATAAAGTCTCCTAATTGATTATACTCAATTGTCAAACCACTCGTGACTCGCCCACTTTCTAGATATATTCAACTAGCTATACGTTAAAAGACAAGCATACTCAAGAACAGTCAGAAGTTTTGAAAGAGACGAGACTTGACTTTCGTAACTAAATTCAAACTCTATGGCATAATTAGAATCTAATCAAAAGTGACAGTCTTCTCTTTCTATATATGGACACGAGCCATTAATGAATACCGACTCTAGCACTTACTCCAATGCCTATTTGAAACAGACAAGTCAACATATTACATACTTTGAATATTTTGCCTGGGATTTAACAACAGGGAAGCAGGTACTTGACGCTTTATATTAGTAAACTATCTCCCATACAGTAAAGATCATTAACACCATGATACACAAACCAGTGTAGAACTTCATTTTATATATAGAATAAGGATCAATTAAGGAGTCTGATCTGATGAATCTTAATTCAAGTACTCTATCACCCTGATTCGCTAAAAGCTAAAAGGTCAAGCTAACACATATTCAATTCTTAAGGGCTGCCTGTGATAACAGATTATCAGCTGTAATACTCAATGCAGGTTATAATTCTCGCATTTGCTCCTTCGGTAACCAAAGGCAAAAATCCGATATGCAGTTGATTTAATGTGTGGCAATCATAGGTATTTAAAGATTCAAGTAGTAATATAATGACTATAGAATAAGCAGTTTGAATGAAGAGGTAAGTGAGATTTCTTAATCAAAGCTACTTATCTACTGAATAGTTAAGCACCAAACTGCTTATTCGAAACTACTCTCTGATAGCTTAAATCCATCTAAACTACTTATGTGTCACGTAAGTACGTAGCTAGTTCAACTGAACAATCCTAAACACCCTCTAAGCAACTCTAAATTTGCTAATTTAATTCACTCTTGTATACATAGATGGAGTAATAATTATAGCATAATAACACTCAATTATCACTCGGGTTTTGTTAAGCAAACCCATAACGCTTTTGACATGTTTAAAAGTTTGTAGTTTAACAGCTTTAAGATGACTATCATCAACCACCTTAACTGGATACAGTTATAATACACACAACTAAGCATGTCTTAAACATAGCCCTTAGTGCTATGTATAAGAAAAAAAACATACTTATAAGTGTGTATCATAATTATAACCACCTCAAGATGGTTGATGACAATCGCCTCAAAGTAGTTACATTACAAAATTTTAAGCACGTCATAACCTGTTATACATATCCTCACAACTACGTTTATCAAAACCCTTACTATTTCATTCATATGACTAATACGACATACCAAAATAAACAGCATCAGCAAGAGGCAAATCCATCCCATCATCACCGGGATCAGTATAATTATCTCCCCCACCTCCCTCATACTCCCTAACATATCTCTCGATCGCCTTAAACAGCTGGTCATTAAAGCTTTTTTCGACCATGACTGTTTCATTTTCTTATAATCGTCAATTCGTCATTAACGAGTCCTGTTTCCTACGTCACTGATTCAAGTTGCAGCAAGCTTCTAAGGTAATGAAGTTTTCGATAATGATTTTCCATTTTTAGAAAAAGGAAAGCATGCCTCGAAAATCGGCTTTGATAGCGGCGATTTCGTTTACTAGGATTAGGGATTCTTCTACTGTCCAGTCTGGTGCGGCTTAGGATTGGGTGCGGAGGCCGAATATATCTAACGTCAAGAGCCTTGATACATAAACATCAGAAACTAGCCTGCTACTGTTCCATGCAACCCAACACTAAGCAGCGACCCTCTTCACTTGTTCAAAATGCTCAACTTGTCTCTCTAATCTAAAAGTCTACTTTTTTTTAACGGCAATATTTTTTTTTCACACACCTATACCACCTATCTCAGAAATGTTTTCAACGAGACTTGAAACCAGAACCTCTTGGTTGGTGGGCCAATCACATACCACTAGACCAAAGGCCTTGGGTCTAAGCGTCTCCCTATTGTATACACTCAAACCACCTGCCCACTTTCTAGAACATTCTCAACCAGTTATGTGTTGAAATACAGAAATATTCACGAATAGTCAGAAGATTTGAAAGAGACTAGTCTTGTTTTTTTTAACCAAATTCATACAAAATTAATGGCATAATCAGAATCTAATCAAAAGAGTCTTGTCTTTCTTTATCTGGACACGCACATTTAATAAATACCGAATCCAGCACTATTCCAATGCCTGTTTATAACAGATACGTACAACATATAACACACTTTGCATATAATGCCATAGTTGGGCGAAGCAGGTATATAAAGCTTTACATTAGTAAAGTATCTCCAATGTAGTAAAGCTAACTAGATCTTCATTTTATATAGAATACTCCGTAAAAGATCAATACAGTAATCTGATAAATCTCAATTCAAGTAGTCTATCACCCTAAAACCCTGAAAGGACAAGCTAACACATATTCAATTCTTAGGGGCTGTCTGTAACAATTAAGTGTGTGGCAATCCTACTTATTTAAAGATTTTCATTAGTAATATAGCCACAATCGAATAAACAGTTAAAATAAAGGGGAGTCTGATAAATTTCTTAATTGAAACTACTTATCTACTCTATTATTAAGCACCAAACTGCTTATTCGAAACTACTTCTTTCTAATAGTTTTTTCCATCCAAACACTCCAAATTACTAATTGCTAAACTAATTCACCCTCAATATACGCGTTAGAATAATCATCATAGCATTTATATTATTTTGGATTATCATTTTACGTTTTGGTATAATGTGCGGGGGTCATGGCCATCGTTTAAGCTTTGCACTTTAACACTTCTAAGTACAGTTATCATCAACCAGCTAGAGTGGTTACAATTAAGGTACGAAACTCCAAACATGTCCTAACCTCTTAAACATAGCCCGTAGGGCTATGTATAAGAAACAAAAAACATGTCTAAACAATTATACATTAATCATAACCACCTCTAGTTAGCTGATAATAATACTCTTACCTGAGTTAAAATACAAAACTTTAAACATGTCATAACATCTAAAACATGGGTACGGATCCAGTGACAAAAAAACTTAAAATGAGAAAGATGAGAAATAACTATAACCACATATTTGAGATGCATCTTACTAGGAATCTAGATGCCATCTCTATTCTTTTACATTGCATCCAATTAGTTTTGAAGTCATTTTGAATTGAAAACGATTGCAAATATAACAAGCAACTAAATTTGACCGGGCAGACGACAAAAAATTTCATAGGATTCACCCTAAATTGATGAGATGCATTAATATATGTGTATGCACTATTTGTAGATAGAATATATTAGTGGATGCAGTTAATATATTTGTATGATGCATCTAATTTGTAGCTAGAAAATATATTAGGATGCATTTAATCTATGTGTATGCATCTAATTTGTAGCTAGAAAGGATATTAGGGTGCATCTAAAAGATTAGGGAGGCGTAATAGGTGGCTATAATTTCTTCTCGTTTGATCCTAAGTCTCTAAAACATACCGTTACGGCCATGGGCGGAGATAGGGAGGGGCCCTGCCCTCTAGCAAAAAAAATTGTAGTGTAAATTTTCTAAAATATCTGGCTTTTTATGGATAGTTTCAAAAAATTATTGACATGTGCCCCCTCGAGCAAAAATTTCCGGCTCCACCCCTGGTTACGGCTACATTTAGCATACTCTTTATTAATTGCATTGAAATCACAAATAAAACAAGATACATACCAAAATGCACAACATGAGCAAGAGGCAAATCCATGCCATCATCATCATCACCCCTATAGGATCAGTATCATACTCTCCCTCCTCCTCAAATTCCCTAACATATCTCTCAATGGCCTTGAACAGGTCGCTATTAAAACTCGCTTTTTTCGACCCGGACTGTTTAATCTTCTTATAATCCGACAACAAAGAATCCCATTTCCTACGACACTGGTTCAAGTTCCTATTAACTTCTAAAGCATTGCAATTCTCGACAATGATTTTCCATTTCTGGAAAGAGGAGAGAGTGCCGCGACAATCGGCTTCGATGGCGGCGATTTCGTTGACTAGGATTAGGGATTCTTCTACTGTCCAGTCTGGTGCTGCTTTTGATCGGGTTCGGAGGCTGCTTGTGGTTCCGGTTCGTAGGTGTCCATGGTGTGTTTTGGGTTTAGAAGGTGAGGGGGGTTTAGTGGTGGGTCGTGGGTTGGGGGTTTTAGCAGGTGAAACCAGGCACGGGGGAGGTTTCATTGCAGCTGTGTTGGGTGTTTCTTTCGGCTTAAAAGTTCTAAGGATCATAATAAAAAAAAAAAGAACAAACCTTTCATCTTTATCCATCCATTTTATTTTATTTAATGGTTTATATTAATTCTTATTTTAAATTTGATTAAAAAACCCACCCTTTCACCCGATTTTTAAAAATAAATATCTTACAAAACCGTTAATCGTTACACAAATACGAAACATACCATCGCGACGCTGAATTAAATCAATTTTTCTATAGAGGGGCACTTTAATATACTTTCGACGAAACTTTTTTATAATTTTTTTTTTCAATTCACTGTCGAAAAAATCTCATGGGATTTTTTGAATCACATGAGATTTGATACATATCTCATGTGGATTTTTTCAGACCGTGATTGAAAAAAAAATTCGAAAAAAAAAAGAAGTTCGTCGAATAAGTATTAGAGTGCCCCTATAGAAAGATATAAAAATACTCGTTGTTGTCTTTCGATCGAACTTTTTTTTTTGGATTTTTTTCAATCACGTCTGAAAAACATCACAATGATGATTTGTAGTATCAATATCTCATGTGATTTCACAAAATCACATGAGATTGTGATACAAATCTCATGTGATTTTTTAAGACGTGATTGAAAAAAAATAATTCGAAAAAAGAGTTCGTCGAAAAAAATATCACATCTGAAAAAAAAAAAAATCACGTATGAAAAACTGCATGTGATTTTTTCAGACGTGATTGAAAAAAAAATCGAAAAAAGAGTTCTTCGAAAATATATATATAAGTGCCCTCTATAGAAAGATAAAAAATTACTCGTTGCGATACTTTCGACGAACTTTTTTTCCGTTTTTTTTTCAATCACGTCTGAAAAAAATCAATGAGATTTGTATCACAATCTCAGGTGATTTCCCAAAATCCATGAGATTTTTTTGACGTGATTGAAAAAAAAAAATTCGAAAAAGTTAGTCGAAAGTTTTATAAGTTGCCACCTCTATTAGAAAGATAAAAAATACTCGTCGCGATGGTGTATTTTTTTTCGTTTAACGATTTATCGTTTGCTAGATATTTGAGTTTTAAGAAAAAGGTGGAAAAGTGGATGATGAAAAAATGAGTGGTTATGATTAACCCATTTGTTTTTTTTTTTTTGCCCTTGTTTTTTGAGGATCTCAACTCTATACATTACATGGGCTCATCAAGATTTCGTTTTAAGCCTAGATTTTTCCGCTTATTACGAGACTTTTGAGCTAATATAAGTTTATTATGATATGACAAACTTATATAAGTTTAAAAATCTTAATATAATATAAACCGAAATTAAATAAGCTTGTAAGTTCACATATAAAGCTTAAATAAACACCCCATATGTTTGATAAGCTTGTTTTTTTTCAGCTTATTTCGACACAAATGAACTAAATAAACCATATAAAAAACAAGCTTATGAAATATAAGTTCAAAACCAAATAAATCATAAGCCGGCTATATAAGCCGAAACAAACACCCTTTTATGTTTTAAGTTTATAAAAGTGACACTTTTATTTAAATGACGATGATGGCGTTATAGCGACAACGGTTATAATGTGTTAATTCCGTGTGTTGTAATTTTTATACGTATATAGTTGATATTATATTATTGTATGTATGTCGCGGTAAATTGACAAGTGAATAAATTTAGTATTTTAAATTGTATTTATATATTTAATAGATAGTTTTACTTTTTATAAATAGGAGTATTTTAGTCTAAAAATATTACTTATTATTTTTTTAATTTAACCAAATGTGTTTTCTTTTTATATGTGGTAAAATTACTTTATTTCAAAATTGTAGAATCCCAAACGGTACCAAAACACGCATACGAGAATCCCACCTCTCTTTTGTGTGGGAAGGCGTTTTAGTACATAGAGAAATGCGCCCAAATAGGCTTAGCTCGTGGGCTTTAGTATAAACTATTACAATAGCATAACTACCGTTAACATAATAATGATCGGCGTTTTACTAAAACTAACAAAAATCATCGATCTAAGTTAAAACATATATTATAGTTCAACTCTTTCATAAACTTTGTTAGGTAAACATCTTTATATGATCTCATATAAGTCCCTAAAGAGTTATGAATATGCTAGTTAAATCACACAATATACGTTTAGGGCTGTAAATGAACGAACGTTCAGTGAACATTTCATGAACCGTGCGGTAAATGTTCTTTTATATGCGTTTATTTATTAAATGAATGAACATTTTATGTCCATTAAGATAAATGAACAAACATAGACAAGAATATTTGTTCATTTAAGCGTTCATGTTCGTTTGTTTGTCCGGTTCATTTAAATGAATGAACATGAATAAGGCTTTATTCATGTTCGTTCGATTCGTTTACAAACCTAATAATACGTCTTTAAAAAGAATTCGATTTCATTTGATAACCTAAATATAAATCTTTTTTTCATTTAAATTACTTTTGAGAGTTATAAGTGGCATCGTTTAGTAGAATGTCACAAATTTAACATGGGATCCTTATTGAATCGTGCCTTAAGGGGCTGTTTTTTTTTTCCTGGCTGGAAATAGTTTCTGTCTAGATTAATAATCCTGTCTGGAAATAATCATGTCTAGAAATATCTTGTTTCTTTTTCATCCTGAATGAGAATCTCAAAAACTTAAATGGCTGATTTACCCTTGTTTTTAAAATCACAGATAGAACAATGATCTCGTATTGGAAACCAAAAGAATCAAAAATCAAGTATAAATGATAAATAATCAAACTTCAATTACTACAAATTTCCAAAAACTTAAGACAAGTCCATCTAAATATGAAATTTAAAAGAGAAAAAAACCAGTAACTTTTATGCTGTTTTATACATATACAAAGATGAGGTAATGAAGTCGACATAAGAAAAACATGTTGGAGGGATCAAAAGAGTAGAGATGACAATTCAATGGTTAGCATGACGAGTAAGGCGGCGGATTAGAGTGGTATGTTAGTTGCCATGGAAAGTAGGTATGGTATTAATAACAAGTGGGTTATGTTAGGAGAAGAAAGAATAAAAGAAAGATGTGTGGGTAAATTTGTGATACAGGATCCTGGATGGAAACAACCTTCTTTTTAGCACCCTTTTAAAAACAGGATTTACTTTCATATTAAGCAAAAAAAAAATATCCTGGTTGCATTAAGAAATTTTTCCATTTAGGATATTAAGCAAAAAAGAAACACCCTCTAAGAGAGTTGGGTATCCTCGGGCCATGGCTTTAAGTTTTGACCAAAAAGTGATGCCACATCACACAAATCTCCTATGGCATCACCCTTTCACTTGGCACCAAAAACCTCTTCCCTCGTTGGCATCACAAAATGTGATGCCATGGTATACACATACCCCACTAAAACTCAAATACAACAAAAAAAGACAAAAAAAATGTTTGCTTGGCGTGGGCTAGTAAATACCAGCCGAGAAGGTTTGGCACCACATCCGGTATTATTGGCACGAGGTATTCTTGGGCTGGTGCCATGGCGCATGCATACCTCATGCTCTTATTAAGATTTATTATTATTATTATTATTATTGACTACAAAATACTAACTGTGGTCTGTTATACAATTTTACCCTTTTTTGCGAAAAGAACACGTGACATCCTATTCTACATGTCCTAGTGTGAAGATAACTTTTTAAGCATGGTCAAGGTAATGTTTGAGTTTTTCTCTCTACCCCACTGACGGTTCTTCCCCATTTCCCTAATTTTACCAAACCCCAGCACTCAAAAACCCCAGATTCTCCATCAATTCACTCAAATTACCTTATTTCCTTAAAACCCAAATTGTATTTTTTAAATTTCCTTAAAACTCACCCCTATTCCTCACCTCTAAGTATTATGGGAGATCGGACCTGGAAAAATCGTCAATCGAAGGAAGACCAAACACAACTAATTTCAAAATCGATTTTTGTTACAAATTTTCTGGACCACGTTTCCTTTCGTGACCTTTGGAGGGTTTGTGAAGCTTACGGTAAAGTGGTTGATGTTTACATCCCCAGCCGTAAATCAAATGCAGGTAAAAGGTTTGCGTTTGTTCGTTTTATTAAGGTTGAGTATGTAGATAGATTAGTGGAAAATCTATCTACTATATGGATAGGTAGGTTTTGATTGCAGGCAAACATTGTTAGGTTTGAAAGACCACCTGTCAAATCTAATACTCAACCTATAGTCATGCGTAGGAGTAGTCCAATTGGATCCTATGTTTCGGCTCTGAAAACGGGGAAGACTGAATCTTTTTGCACTCATAACACGAATCCAGCAATTGTACTTGATGAATCATATATCCTTGAAAATGAGTGTAAGCTCTCTGTGATGGGCAAGGTTAAAGAGTTTGAATCCATATCAAATTTGTATTTCATTTTAGCCAAGGAGGGTTTTGAAAATTTATCATTATCATATTTGGGAGGTATGTGGGTGCTTATTGATTTTTCCTCTGATGTTACTAAGCAAAAATTTCTAAAGCATGTAGGGGTTGGATCATGGTTTTCTTCATTAGACCATGCTAATCCAAAATTCATTAGTGAGGAAAGAATCGTTTGGGTGGATATTGAAGGAATTCCTTTGCATGCTCGGTCGAAAAATACTTTTAACACGATAGGATTGAAATGGAGAGAGTTATCTTGTGACGCCTAATTTGTACCAAAAGAGACTTTGTATCAAGACGAAAGAAAAATATTGTATTCTTGAATCATTTAAAGTGATTATTCAAGGTAAAGTATATTGGGTGCGTGCAAAAGAAGTTAATGGCTGGACTCCAGTATTTCGGGAAGAAAAGAAGGAATATTACTCATCAGATGAGGAATCAGTCGAAGGTGAGTTGAAAGAAAAAATGTTGAATACGAAAATTATAGTCCAGTAGGGAATGATAGTGATGTTGAAGAGGTCTCAGAAACACATTTTACACATCGAGATAACCATATTCAAGTGCCTAAACATATGAATGAGAACGAGGTGAATAGCAATATGCAAACTGAAGATCCATTCCAGATTTATGATCTACTTAACAAGAAGAAGGATGGAGGAATTCAAAAGACAGAGGATAATCTTCACTAAATCACTACCCACCAGGTTTCACTCCTGTGTTAACGGTATCGGAAGATAGACTTAAGAAACTTCCTCATGAAGGTTTAGAAAACAGAGAAAGTAACAATAAGGAAGTATCTTCTCAGAAGGCTATCAACTTTCAAAAGGAGCAACATAGATATAGAGGATCGATTTTGAACCTAATGGACGAACTAGTAAGGGTTGGTCAAGCGATGGGTTATAACATGGATGGGTGCATCGAGAATATAGGGGTTATCATCGGCGAACAAGGAGAGAACGACGGTTTTAAATGAATGTTATTTCTTTGAACATTCAAGGCCTTGGTCACAAGGCTAAAAAAAGGTAGGTTAGGGAGTTATGTTTACAAAATATAACTAATTTTATCTCTTTACAAGAAACTAAGATGGAGTATGTCGACTTATTTACTCTGAAGGCGGTTTGGGGTAATTTCGCGTTTGATCATGCTATTAGTCCATCCGTAGGGAATTTCGGTGGAATTATATGTGTTTGGGAGCCTTCTATTTTTGTTAAGGAGAACATCATTGTCTATGATTCTTTTTTGTTGATTATGGGTCGGTGGGTACCTACTGATACGCGTATCCTTATTATCTCGGTATACGCGCCTCAAGATTTGTCAGAGAAAAGGATGTTGTGGGAGTACTTATGTCATGTGAAAGATAATTGGGATGGCGAAAGTATGATTATGGGTGATTTTAATGAAGTTCGTACTGAAGAAGAAAGATTTGGGTCCTTATTTAATAGACAATGAGCCAATGCGTTTAATAATTTTATTGCGTCCGCAGGCTTGGTTGATATTCCTCTAGGAGGTTACTCGTTTACTTGGGCTCATAAATCGGCAACGAAAATGAGTAAGTTAGATAGATTTTTGATCTCTGAAGGCTTATTGGCTACTTTTCCTCATCTTTCTGCTATATGTTTGGATCGCCACTTATCTGATCACCGTTCGATTTTGTTGAAAGAGATGTATTCTGATTTCGGTGCCATCCCTTTTTGTATTTTTCACTCGTGGTTTCAAAGGGACGATTTTGACAAGATGGTGGAGGGAACTTGGAAGAATTTAGATGTGACTGATAATAATCGTCTTATTCGTTTGAAGAAGAAATTGCAATTGCTAAAACAAGAGATTCATAGCTGGATAAAGAAGGAAAAAAGTAGAAGTAGTATGGACAAAGCTCACACTTAGAATAGGCTAACGGATATTGATAGAATTCTTGATCAGGGATGCG
>BQNB010144520.1:4092-16845 GCA_026074375.1 Tanacetum coccineum
AAGCTTATAAGCTGTTATAGCTTATTTCGCAGCTTATACATTAAGCTGTGATCTCAAGCTTATATTTCCTAGGTTCTAATTAGTATAAGCTATATTCTGATTTTTTTTCTAGAATTTTTATAGATAGTTTAGTATTTTTAAACATTTATTTTCATTAAAAACTTTAAAAAATCAAAAAAAATAGAAAAATAATCAAAAAAATATAAAAAAAAATTTAGAAAATTTTCTTTTATCATAAAGTTTCTAGGAAAATTAGTTTTGCCTTCGTAGGGTCTATTTTGCAAAAATTCGATTTTTAAAGAACGAGATTCGTTCCCGTTTGCATTTTTCGTGTTTTAAAGCTCATTTCAACTCCGTTTTTGTTTTAGTTTTCTTTAAAATTGATTTTTAGTCAATTAGAGTCTATTTAAAAAGAAAATTTCAATTTAGGTTTAATTTTAGTAATTTAGGATTTTTAATTGCCATTTAAGGTACCCGTTTTGCGTTTTTAGTTAAAGTTTATCTTCCCGTACTTGTTTTCGTGTTTAATTGTTATCATTTGCTTATTTTAAATTGTAAAAGTAAATAATCAAATCAATCTTTGTTTCCAATTCAAATCATTTTCCGAACATCAAACGTGGTTTCAATTTCACAAATCGTTGGTGAATAACGACCCGGGAATCATACTTCCCGGTTAATATACGTATTATATTATATATATTTGTGAATATTTTCCTTTTTACCTTTGTCCTCAAGGTTAATTTGGTAATTTTCCATCATATTATATATTTTATTATTGTGTTGGAAAAGGTTTAAAACAAGTATAGAACTATGATAGATAGCTTAGATATCCATCATAGTTGAGGTTACATCATATTGGGTTGAATGCCTAACTGATGGTAGCTTATTGTGTGCTTAATTGTTTAGATTATCCGTGAAGTGTTTGTGAAGCATTTGTTGGATTCTTTTGGGTGAGTGTCATAGTCCCTCTTTTTAATGTTTTAAATTAGGTTGGAAATGATGCTAAGTGTTTTGGAAATGTTTTGAATTGCTGTGATTATGTGTTTTGATTGCGTGTGGACATTATGTGACTACATATGGCTTTTTGTTTCATGATATTGTGTTGTGTTGAGGATCATTAATAGTGGGGTTGATCATCTCACGGATCGTTAATTTGGGATTGATCAACTCAGTGAATTGGTATGGGTCTAGGCCTAAATATAAGCTTCAGCTGGTAGACTTTTAGGTGAGTAAGTGATGTATGTGGGATCGGAGGGGTACGCCTACCCAGTATATGTATGGTTGGTTTGATATGGTGATTTGGTTTGCATGTTAGCATAAGTTCATATGTTGCATAATTATCCTATATTATTTTGATAATCACAGTAATTGGTTTGAAAGGTTTATAATGTGAGTCTTAAACCTATGACTCACTTTCCCAACGTTGTGTTGAGGTTTTTTATGCATCATTTTCAGGTGAGCTTCATGAGAATATTGAGGTTAAGAGAAGTGGCTAGAGCGACTGCTAGGATTGCATTGGAGTTCGCTCCTGAGTTTGTTTATGTTTATTGCATGGATTTTGTTGTATGTTATTTGATTCTATTAGGATCGTGAGATATTGTTCTTGTATTGGTGTGGACCCTCTTTCATTAATACAAGATGTGTTCTTTTGGTTGTCGGTATTGCATGGACACATTGTGTCTTTATTAATTAGTGCTGCATTTAGTGTTTCTCTAATTGTTGACACCATTGTGTATGTGAGGTATCACCTGTGACGTTACGCCTCGTGTTTCCGCCTTGGCGGGGTGTGATAGGTTGGTATCAGAGCCAATGGTATTAGGAGAACTAGGTGTTAAGCCTAGACTATAGTTAAGGGTCCCTCATTTAGATGCATTAGGGCTAATCGTGTATGTATTTACCTATTATGTTTATTTTCCTAAGTTTATATAAATGTTACATTTATAACTATTATACTTATATATAAGTGAGTTTTTCTTTGTTATTTGAGAATCCGTATCCTGATCATTGTCTATGTTGTGGTCTAATATAGTATGTCTCCCCCTAGTTCGTAGAAAGTACAATAATTCAGTTGGCTTTCGCACTGGGTTGTAAAGGATTAAGAAAGCAAGCGCAGGTGTAACGCAAGATCAGAATACTATTACCATGTGGCTGTGTAGAGTCGAGAGAAAGATTGACCTTGAGGAAGTTGATGACAAACGGTTGAGGAAATTGAAACAAGTTAATTTGCCAAGGATGGCACTATCACCAAGAGTTCCTGTACAATTTCAAGGTTATGTAACGTTGAAGAAAAACCGTGAACTATAGAAGAGCATGGACCTATATGGATTTGTGGGATCACCACAACTTTCAACAAGGAAATCCAATGAATGAGTTTGCACCACATCGACTACCTCAGCCAAAGGGTAACATGAATGGATGGTTGATAGAAGATGAGGAAGAAGTGGAGAGGAATGAAGTGGACTCGGACTTGAGTCCACCGCAAGTAGTAAAACCTATGTGAAGAGACAAATAAGCTGATTCATGACCGCGCGTCTCATAGTATCCCATGGTCTTCTAAAGTGATGTAGTGTTTTGGCTTGGCTTTTTTCTTTCTTCGACGTTTGGAGCCATGTTAGGAATGTTATTTTCGATGTTTGGATTCTGAGTATTAATAATAAATGATTATTAGGATTATTCCTTGTGTTATTTGTTGGTTTCATTTTTTTAAGGTGCTATATGGTGTGTTTATTTTATGAAGTGTCTTCATAGGAGGGAGTACAACTGTGAAAGGGGGCATCTATAATTATGGTGGCCAACATAATTATACATGCGCCACAACACAGGTGGACTTGCAAGTATGATTACATGGATTATTGTTGATGCATTGCATGTATGTTTTAGTTATTAAGAAGTATGATTCGGTTAATGATTTCTTATTATTTGGTATAATGTATATAAATTTTAGTTATTATAGGTAAATGGCTCCATACGTCGAAGAGGCAACCACACGATAAACAACAACATCAGAGAACCCTGACATTGCTGCTATTATCGCGCAGCAATTGCAAACCATTCTTCCTCAGATTGTCACTCAAGTGACTAACAATGTGAACAATGCTAATAACGGTAATGGAGGAAATGGTGGTGGTGGAAATGGAAATGGTGGGAACAACGGATGCACTTTCAAGGCATTCCAATCTTGTAATCCCAAGGAGTATGATGGGAAAGGAGGCGCGATAGTGCTTACTCGTTGGAGATCAAGTCGATGGGAAAATGTGATTGATAATAGTGGTTGTGCGGAGAATCAAAAGGTTGAGTTTTGGGCTTATTCATTGGTAAAAAAGCTTTAAACTTGGTGGGAATACTCAAGTCCAAGCTAGAGGACGTGTGGCTGCAATGGCCATGACATGGACGATTGTAAGCACTGATGGTTGAAAGAAATCTGCCACTAAGTATTGGAAATGGAAGAAATTGGAGAATTTTAACACTACGTCTTTGAGTTTTGGAATCACAAGATGGTGGGAGCTAATCATGCTGCCTACACTGATAGGTTTCATGAGTTGGCCAAGTTGGTCCCACACTTAGTACAACCTGATTCATCTGTATTATGAGGGTTCACTATGTGGATGGCTAATGAGTTAGAGGAATACTGTCGAGCAACACCAACCAATACTATTAAGAATGCAATACTGAGAGCTAGCGATTACTTACTGACGAAGCATCAGCTGTGGTACTTGACAAAGGGTAGTTATAAGAGAAAGGGAGTGAGCAGTCTATGTAAAACTGGAGGATAGACACAAGAAGGCAAAGACGGGAACTGGGTTTGTGGGCAACAGGCCCCTCTAGGGAATGAAATTGCAAGCTTAGTTCTAAGTGTGGAAGTGTTATACTTTTAATCAGAAATACAGACCTTGCTAATGTGTGCTTGATTGTCAGAAAATCGGGTCATTTTGCCAGGGATTGTCGGGCACTGGTTAGGCAAGTAGCTCCGGTGAATGCTGTTAGAATGAGTAACAATTCGAGAGTGTGCTATGAGTGTGGTAGCCCGGATCATTTCCGCAACACTTGTCCCAAGTTGAATCGAGCACCTAGACAAGTTGGAAATCAATTGGCTTTGGAGGGCAGCCGAAATAACCGAAGCAATGGAAACCAAGTTAGAGGAAGAGCTTTCAACGTGAATGTGAATGCAATGGAGGCGGTCCAGGATCCTAACGTTGTAACGGGTACGTTCTCTTAATTGATCATTTGTTACGTATTATTTGATTCTAGACTAATGGGCCGATTTTAATTTCTTATCTCTGTATTTGCGCCCTTACTTATGTGAAACCTTGTAATGTGAATCCTGGTTATGTCGATAGTATTAGCAGGATGGTAGAAGTAGAAGTGAAAGGAATTATTCGGACTGCAACTTAGACTAGAAAGTTCCCTGTTTAGCATAAAGTTATACCTTTTAGGTCATGGAAGTTTTGATGTGATTGCGGAATGGGATTGGTTGTTTCCACATATGGCTATGTTAGTATGTCATGAGAAAAGGTAGTAGAAAATACAGTGGCGGATGGTAAGATACTTAGGTACACGGATATACGGACGTAGGATCATCCAAAAGGCATTGAAGAGTGAAAATGAGGAAGAATCGAAGTTGAGTGATATATCTGTGGTACGTGAGTTTGAAGATGTGTTTCCAGAAGACTTGTCAGGATTGCCTCCGCAACGACAAGTGGAGTTTCGCATAGATCTAGTTCCTAGAGCGACACCAATTACGAAGTCTCCATATCGTTTAGCGCCTTCAGAGATGCAGGAATTGCCTGGGCAGCTGCAAGAGTTGCAAGACAAGGGTTTTATACGACCTAGTCATTCTCCATGGGGAGCGCCAGTGTTATTTTTCAAGAAGAAGGATGGTTCGCTATGTATGTGTATCGATTATAGAGAGTTGAACAAGTTGACGATTAAGAATCGTTATCCTCTTTCGAGGATTGATGATTTATTTGACCAACTATAAGGATCGCGTTATTTCTCCAAGATAGACTTTTGGTCAGGTTATCACTAACTACGCGTGCATGAAGACGACATACCTAAGACGGTGTTTCGAACGAGATACGGATATTTTAAGTTTACGGTTATGCCTTTTAGGCTAACCAATGCACCTGCAGTTTTTATGGATCTGATGAATAGAGTTTGTAAACTGTACTTAGATAAGTTCGTTATTGTGTTCATCGATGACATCTTGATCAACTCGAAGACAAAGGAGGACCATGAAGTTCATTTGGGTTTGGTGTTGGAATTGTTAAGGAAGGAGAAGCTGTATGCCAAGTTCTCCAAGTGAGAGTTCTGGTTGCAAGAGGTGCACTTTCTTGGTCACGTTGTCAATCAGAATGGTATACATGTGGATCCCAGCAAAATAGAAGCGGTAAAGAATTGGAAGACCCCTACGACGCCTTCTGAGATTCGTTTATTTTTAGGATTAGTCGGTTATTACCGACGATTTATTTTAAATTTTTCCAAAATTGCTAAACCTCTTACCTCGTTAACTTAGAAGAATCAGAAGTATGTGTGGGGTGTGGAGCAAGAAGAGGCTTTTCAGACCTTAAAGAATAACTTATGTGATGCACCAATATTGACACTACCTATTAGAGTTGAAGATTTCGTAGTTTATTATGATGCATCAAACCAAGGATTAGGTTGTGTACTCATGCAAAGGGGCAAAGTGATTGCTTATGCATCGAGGCAGCTGAAAACCCATGAGAAGAACTATACGACGCATGATTTGGAATTGGGAGTTGTTGTGTTTGCTCTTAAGACTTGGAGGCATTATCTGTATGGTACTAAGAGTGTTATCTATACGGATCACAAAAGTCTTCAACACATTTTCGATCAGAAAGAGCTGAATATGCGTCAGAGGAGATGGATTGAGTTGTTTAGTGATTATGAGTGCGAGATTCGTTACCATCCTGGTAAGGCGAACGTTGTGGCTGATGCATTAAGTAGGAAGGAGCGGTTGAAACCTAGACGTGTAAGGGCCATGGCAGTGACTATCCAGGCTGGAATGAGAGAAACGATACAAGCAGCCCAGAGTGAGGCGCTTAAGCAAGAGAATATACTTATGGAAAATCTGCATGGTTTAGATCAGCAGATGGAAAAGAAAGAGGGTGAGAGTTTGTATTTTATGGACCGTATATGGGTTCCATTAATAGGAGACGTGAGAACGATGATCATGGACGAAGCTCACAAGTCTAAGTACTCTGTGCATCCAGGAGCTGATAAGATGTACTATGATCTTCGAGATATGTATTGGTGGCCGGGAATGAAGAGAGATATTGCTACTTATGTTAGTAAGTGTTTGACATGTTCAAAGGTAAAGGCTGAGCATCAAAGGCCTTCGGGTTTACTGCAACAACCTGAGATACCTGAATGGAAGTGGGATAAGATCACTATGGATTTTATCACTAAGTTGCCTAGGTCAAAAAGTGGGCATGACACGATTTGGGTCATAGTCGATAGACTGACTAAGTTGGCTCATTTCCTAGCTATAAGAGAAGACTATAGTACTGAGAGATTGGCAAAAATCTACATTAATGAAATAGTCGTGAGACATGGAGTTCCTGTGTTATTATTTCAGATAGAGATGGATGATTTACGTCGCGTTGCTGGCAGACTATGCAAAAAGCTTTAGGGACAAGGTTGGATATGAGTACGGCTTATCATCCAGCGTACGATTCAGACTTTAGAAGATATGTTGAGGGCATGTGTAATTGATTTTGGTGGTAGTTGGGATGTTCATCTACCATTGGCTGAGTTTTCTTACAATAATAGCTATCATTCGAGTATAAGATCTGCTCCATTTGAAGCCTTGTATGGAAGGAAGTGTATGTCGCCTATTTTATGGGCTGAGATTGGAGAAAGTAGTTTGATTGGACCTGAATTGGTTTAAGCAGCGAGAGATCGTCAAAAGAGCTATGCTGATAATAGATACAAACCATTGGAATTCGAAGTAGGAGATCGAGTAATGTTGAAAGTATCACCTTGGAAAGGTGTAATTCATTTTGCGAAAAATGGTAAGTTAGCACCGAGATAGGTAGGACCATTTGAGATTCTTGAAAGGATCGGTCCTGTAGCTTATCAATTGAGATTGCCTGAGGAATTGAGTGGGGTACATCACATGTTTCATGTGTCAAACCTAAAGAAATGTTTGGCGGATGCTAGTTTGCATGTGCCATTAGATGAGATAAAGGTTGACAAAACTCTTCGTTTTGTTAAGGAACATGTGGAGATAATGGATTATGAAGTTAAGAGTTTAAAGCGTAGTAAGATAGCGTTAGTAAAGGTTCGTTGGAATTCTAAGCGTGGTCCTGGGTTTACTTGGGAACGCGAGGATTATATGAAGTCTAAGTACCCTCAGTTGTTTGTTGATCGAGCTGATGAATCAGCTAGCTAAATCTCAGGACGAGATTTCCTAAAGGAGGGGATACTGTGACAACCATGATTTAGGCAGGTTAGTCAAACCATTAGTATTGACTTATGTGCCTGTTGCAATATATGGTGTATGTGATTTTGTGTGTTTATATGAGTTATGTGGTTATGCGAGGTATTGGTAATCAATCTATTGAGTGTGATCATCTCAATGAGACTGGAATGGTGGTGAAATTGGTTGAGTTCATTTCGTTCACTTTTGAGTGACAAGGAAATGATTATTGAGATTCGAGAGTTTCTGTGATAAATGTGTAATTATTTTTACGTATACGTATTTTTGTGTTAGTAATCTAAGATAGGTTTAGATTTTAAGTGGTAAGTTAAGAATAATGTAAAAAATTCTATTTTTGTAAATTTAGGTTGAAAATGAAAAGTCAAAAAGTTATTTTTAAAAGTCTAGTGAATTTCGTTATGCAAAAAGGTATAGTCAAATTTGTTATGGTTTTTATAAAAATTTAAGGAAATACAAGTAATTATATAATTAATAAAAAAAGGCCATGTTCGGCCGATTTTAAGAAAAAATGGGGGGAGGAGTTTTATTTGGAATCAAATTCTAATTAGGCTTTATCTAGGATCTTTTAGGAGGCCTATAAATACAAAAATAAAGGATCCCTAGACCCTCTATTGATCGTCCGAAATTCCAAGGGAAAAAGAAGAGAAAAAAAAGGAAGAAAAAAAATTAGGGTTTTCTTTTAAGGTATTTTCTAATCTTTGTTTAGTTCTAGTTATTTAATTTTCAATTAATGTAATTTAAACTTGATGGATTAGGGTTTATAAATTAGGGCTTTGATTTTTTTGGAAGTTTATAATGTTATAATAATTGTTTGATCATTAGTTTAATTGGTTACGTGATTTGATCATGCGTTAGGGTCTAGATAGCCCGAATTAGTTGTTTAATTCACTGCAGAAAGTTAGGCAGTTTTGTAACGGTCATAACTCAATCATAAATTATCAAATAAACAATTTACAACATACTGGAGATAACCTCAGAGAGTCTACTTTCCAGAAAAGTTGGTCTCGTGAGTTTTTATGGTCGGGAAGTGGGTCAAAAGGTCTTTACAAAATCAGTGTGTAAAACTGTGACGAATTTCAGTTTTGGTTTTGATTTTTCTAAAAATAATTAGACATCTAATTAGAGGCTCTAAATCACGTGGAAGTTAGTTTATATATTGTGTGTGACCCCTGAATTTTTGCTAAGTAGGTTATGAAGTTTAAGTGGGTTATCTAACGTCATACTTTTAGGGGGTCAGATTCTGGCCGAATTCTGGACACTTTGGATTAATGAATTTCTAAAGGGTATTTGTAAAAGGGTAATGACTTTGGGAGAGATAGGAGAGGTTCATAAGACATATATGTATCATGGTGAATTTTGGTTAGAATTTTTGAAGTGTTTAAGTGGTGCGTTTAGGACGCGTAAGTGAGTATAAAATTCTGCTCTAATCCAAAAAATTTAAGGTGTAGTATTGAAGTATAAATGGCATATATAAGAGTTGGAAAAGGGTGAAATCAAGTATAGAACTATGGTAGATAGCTTAGATATCCATTATAGTTGAGGTTACATCATATTGGGTTGAATGCCTAATTGATGGTAGCTTATTGTGTGCTTAATTGTTTAGATTATCCGTGAAATGTTTGTGAAGCTTTTATTGAAATCGTCTGGGAAGCTAAGCATCAGGTGAGTTTCATAGACCCTCTTTTTAATGTTTTAAATTAGGATGGAAATGATGCTAAGTGTTTTGGAAATGTTTTGAATTGCTGTGATTATGTGTTTTGATTTCGTGTGGACATTATGTGACTGCATATGGCTTGATGTTGCATGATATTGTGTTGTGTTGAGGATCATTAATAGTGGGGCTGATCAACTCACTGATCGTAAATTTGAGATTGATCAACTCAGTGAATTGGTATGGGTCCAGGCCTAAACATAAGCTTCAACTAGTAGACTTTTAGGTGCGTAAGTGACGTATGTAGGATCGGAGGTGTACGCCTACTTAGTATATGTATGGTTGGTTTGATATGGTGATTTGGTTTGCATGTTAGCATAAGTTCATATGTTGCATAATTGTCCTATAATGTTTTGATAATCATAGTAAATGGTTTGAAAGGTTTATAATGTGTGTCTTAAACCTATGACTCTCACCAACTATTGTGTTGATGTTTTTAAGCATCATTTTCAGGTGAGCTTCATGAGAATATTGAGGTTAAGAGAAGTGGCTAGAGCGACTGCTAAGATTGCATTGGAGTTCGCTCCTGAGTTTGTTATTGTTTATTGCATGGATTTTGTTGAATGTTATTTGATTCTATTAGGATCGTGAGATATTGTTCTTGTATTGGTGAGACCCTCTTTCATTAATACAAGATGTCGTTCTTTTGGTTTTCGGTATTGTCATGACACATTGTGTCTTTATTACTTAGTTGTGCATTTAGAGTTTCTCTATTGTTGACACCATTGTGTTGTGATGATATCCATTGACGTTACGCCTCATTTTTCCGCCTTGGCGGGGTGTGACAGCACCTATATCTTCATCATCATAGGCTCCACTGAATATGCCTTCATTTGAAAATACATTAGAATCATCTTCTAGATCAGGCATATTTGGATCAGTAGGTAAATCAGCAGTAGATGCATCAATAGGTATTTGTCCTCCAAGATAGACAAATGGTGATTCACCAGTATTTACACATGTGGGAGTACTAGCAGCACTAACACATGGATTGTTAGCAGTACTAACAGATTGCCTACCAGTATTAAGTTTGTTAATACTGGTAGCCTGAGCTGCCCTCTTTGTAGATGCAATATTCTTCTTTTCCTCTTCAAATGTCTGTCTTGTATCATCATCCATTGCATTAGCATTCATTTCTTGAGTAACCAACTTCTCAAGATCATCTTTCAAAGCTTGTTCAGCTTCTGTCAAGTTATGTTTTTCTTCTTTTTAGCAACATCTTCTGAATCCTGTACATCATTATCTTTAGGAGCATTTTCAGAAGGTTTTTCTTTTGCATCCAGAACAACATCTTTTACTAAAATCCTTGGTCCATGAGGATGTAGTGGAAGCAGTATGTACTCCTGAGAAGTTTCTTTATTATTTCCTGATGAACCTGCAACATAAGATTCTTGTATATCTGCATCCACAGTAACATGATTTTCTATACTAACAGGGATATAATTCATTGTATTGGTTAGAAAATCAAGATCAAACATCCAATCAGGACCATTTCCTGCTACATTAGGTTGATCCTCAAGGAAATCAATGTGCAAGCTCTCTTCTACTCTTTTGGTTCTTTTCTTGTACACTCTAAAAGCCTTACTAGAAGTAGAGTATCAAGCAAATATCCTTCATCTGATTTCCCATCAAATTTACCCAAGGGATCTAAGGTGTTCAAAATGGTCAAAGGGCACCCAAACGGTCTCATAAAACTAATACTAGGTGGTTTACCTATTAATAGTTCATAAGGAGTCTTATTTTGAGGTTTGGTCACTAATACCCTATTCAGTACATAGCAAGCAGTGTTTACTGCCTCTGCCCAAAATGGGATGGGTAAAAGTGAGTCTACTAGCATAGTTCTAGCAGCTCAATTAGGGTCCTATTTTTTCTTTCTGCAACACCATTTTGCTGTGGAGTTCTAGCCACACTAAACTCCCTTTTAATCCCTTTCTTAGCACAGAATACATTCATAGCATGGTTCTTAAATTCTGTCCCATGATCACTTCTAATGATTTTAAAAAATAAAAAAACTTTTGGTTCAATGGTTTTCTTAAGCCTGTGATAAATTTTAAGGATTCATTTGTTTCTTTCCTTAGAGCTAAGAAAAATACCCAAGTAAATGTGCTAAAATCATCAGTCACAACCAAACAGTACCTTTTCTTATTAATACTTTCTACTAAGACAGGTCCAAATAAATTCATGTGAAGTAATTCTAAGGGCTTTATGATGGTTTATTCCTCAACTTGCCTTAAAGGTGGCCTTAGTTGTCTTACCCTTCTTGCCAGGCAAACACAAGTATGGTCGTCACAAAAACTTTGGAAGGTTAGGGGCCACTCTAACTAGGTGTCCCCTTAACAACGTTTGTTTATATTTTGAAATTCCATGACCTAATCTCATGTGCCACAATTTAGACTCATCTGATGTTGCATTTGTGTATAAACAAGTTATACCTCCAGACGGAACAATGTTCTTTAAGTCCAAGCTGTACACATCATCCTTTCTAGGAGCTCTAAGTACAACTTGACTTTCATCAAGAAGCTTAAAGCTAGGAGACAAGATAAGGCATTCAGACTCAGTAAAAAGGACACTATTTTTCTTGTCACACATTTGTGAGACAGAGAAAAGGTTAAACTTAAGTTCATCTACAAAATAAACATCATCAAAGTCTAAATTAGCAGTTTTGATTTTACCTTTACCCGTTATTTTACCTCCTTTGGGATCACTTCCAAAAGCCACAAAGCCTCCATTGAAATCTTCATAGTCTGAAAGATAAGCTTTGTTGCCAGTCATATGGCTAGAGCAACCACTATCCACCACTGCATGATCCTGTAACAAGATCTCTGGATTGCCCTGCACAAAAAGTAAGAGAATTAGTATCTCTTAGGGATCCAAGCCATTACAGACTTGGAAATCCCTTTTGGGTCAACATACTCAACCTTCTTGAGCATGAATGATCCACTGTCTTTGGACACATGATCCAAGTAATTTCCCTTAGGCCTCCAAACCCACCTTGACTTTTTAAGGTCAGTATCCATCTTACCCTTACCAGTATTAACTACTGCCCTTGTCCCAGCAGTAGTCATATTTTGAACCCCAAAAGTTTTAACATCTTGTTTTAAGTTTTTGGTTCTAAAAGATGGTTTTATGTAGTAAGACCTCTTGATAGGTGAATATGAGCTTCTTGGTCTTACATTGTTCATTCTTGGGTAAATTGGTCTAATAGCACCACTAGTTTATGCTATTTTTGGAGTAAATGGTCTAACAGTACTAACATGCCTAGCAGTACTAACTGGCCTAGCAGTACTAACTGGCCTAGCAGTACTAACTGGCCTAGCAGTACTAACTGGCCTAGCAGTACTAACTGGCTTAGTAGTACTAACTGGCCTAGCAGTACTAACTTTGTAAACTACTTTTTTCTCATTTTGCTTAACAGGAGTAATCAAACATGTTCTTGTTAGTACTCCTATTGGGACAAAAGTCTTTCTTAAATGAGGGTATTTCAATTTATTTAAAAAAATTTGGTGATTTACCCTTTTAGCATTATCTCATACTGGTTTGTTCACCCTTGGACCAGTATTGACCACATTTTTCAACTTAGGCT
>BQNB010144521.1:0-16844 GCA_026074375.1 Tanacetum coccineum
CGCCTAGTATGGTTCGATTTCGGATAGTAAAATTAATTACCCGCCCTGCAACGGATAGTTTAAATCTTCTAACTAACCGAACCGAACCGCCTCGCGAACACCCCTAGTTTAGGCAAACATTCAAGTCATTCTACACTAGACTCAGACTCACAAGAACTAAAATCACTGGTGTTTGTTTCATATTCACTTGTGATAGGCTGTTTTGGACCATAAGTAAACTTAGAATCATCTATTTCTACATCAGGTCCTGAAGGCATGTAATTCCCTGTCATGGGAGGGGGTACAGCATGCATTCCTTACTGCTGTAACAAACCTATCATACAAAGGTTGGTTTTCTATCTCACTCTCTTTATTCATAAAAATACTCTGCAACACTTCATTTTGTTTTCCTTGTTGATGAGCAACTAGTTGTGCTTCAACTTTCTTAAGACCTTGAGAATATGCTTTTATTTCTATGCTTGCATCACTAAGCTGTTCTCTCTGAGCATCATATAGTTTTTTAAGATTAGCATAAGACTCTTTACACTTAGTTGAACAAGAAATTACCTCTGTGTCTGAGTCTGAGCTGTTGCAAGCCATCAAAGCATAATCTTCATCTTCTGAATGATTTATCCAATCCACTCCTTCTCCATCAACTGTCACCAATGCTTTAGAAACCTCCTTCTGTCCAGTTCTGTTCCCATCCTTGTTTCCAGAATTCCATGCATCCCTCCTCCTGTTATCTTGAGTTTCCTTGATTCTACACTCTCTAGCAAAATGCCCTATTTTGTGGCAATTATAGCATTCCACTTTGGTTTTATCAAAGCCAACAGGTTCTTTTGCATCAAATTGTAGCTTTCTACCAGTCTTCTTGTAAAACTTTTTCATTCTCATTGAGATCATGGCCACTTGCCACTTCAAGTCCATTTCTTCAAGGTCATATTCATCAATCTGTTCCAAGTCCTCATGATCCAGTTGAGGGCAGCTAGATTGATTAGCAAGAAGTGAGTATGATGAAGTTTGTTCATACTTTGTGTTTTGACCAGAAAGATTGGGAACACAATAAGCGGTACTAACTTCATTAGTACTGTTTGTGTTCTCAGAGACAAAAGCTACATTTTGTGGGCTAGAGGATGATGATGCAGTAGAGCCTTTTATATCACTCTCAAAGACTCTTAGATTATTGTATAAATCATCAAAACTAAGACTGTCTACCCCTGGTTTGGTTCTCATAATTAGGGAAACTTGTGACCAGGCAGAAGGTAGAGATCTTAGGAACTTTTGATTAGCATCCTCAGTAGATACACCTACTCCATGAATCTCTAACTGACTTAGAAGACTTTGGAACCTGTCATAACCTTTGTGAAGCCCTTCTGTGCTGGATACAGAGAATCCTTCAAACTGTTGCTTCAAGATATACTTTTGCATCTTCTTGGATTCGTCATTTCCACCAAATCTAGATTTGATGGCATCCCACATTTCTTTTGCATCAGTCATCTTATGGAACTTAGCAAGATGATCTTCTGGTAGGGCCATAAGCAAGGTGGTCCTTGCTTTTCTCTCTCTTTCTCTGGCTACAATCTCTTCTGCAGTTCTAGGAGGCAAAACCTTAATTTGTCCTGATGTATCTGTAGTGATTGATACAGGACCATTCCCATTTTGTATAACCTCCCAGATTGGATAGTCTGTATGGGCCAAATAGTGCTCCATTTTCATAGCCCATATGTCATATTCTCCCTTTTTGAGAATAGGCAGCTTGATGGTTGATACTGTATGAGGAGTTTGTTGGGTTGGTGTTTGTGATGATGGTGGAGGTGGTGGTGGTGGTGGAATTTCTTCTTGTGATGCAGACATGTTTAGTTTTGAAGGAAGAAGGTTTATTGCTGGTTTTGATTGTTCTTCTTATTCAGAGTTTCTCACAGGCTCTGATACCACTTGTGAGTCCCTTAGGAATAGATCTCTGCAGCCTATTAAGGATGATAGCCAAAATGTATAAATACAACTGACTATGTAGAAACACTGATTATGAATACTATGTGTTAATGCGGAATCTTAACACAAGTACTAAGAAAAACAATGTAGAACTAAATAATAACTTCTATTAATCTGCTTTGAACGATTACAGATTACTAACTATTTAGATATGATTTTTGCTATGAGATATCTTGAGGTCGTCTTTCTAACTATGCCAAGAGGGATCCTTTTATAAACTAAGGATAAACCCTAACAGGCTTACAAATCGCATACTTATCTTTTCCTAAGATATCTCATACATATCTCATAAACGGTACTAACTATTTTCTACTAACGGTACTAACTAACTGATCAGTACTTAACACTTTGTACTGTCAGTACTAACTATAACTAACGGTACTAACTATTTGTACTGTCGGTACTAAGTTAGGAAAACATAAATCCTAACACTTAGCAACCCATCCAACGTGTACTCTTAAGATAATTTACTCACCACTTCACCCTAAATTTACCCAAAAAGTCACCCCCAAATATATCTCATCCATTTCCATTTCCATTACTATTATCTTACACCTACACCCCTACCCTTAAAGACCTTTTTGATACTAATTTCTAGTACTTACGCTGAGCGGGGGAGGTTATTGATCCGTTACCAAGCCTATGGTAATTTATATACTACGACAGGTAATGAGTGTTAATTTTCTGTTTTCTATATTGTTATAATTCATTATACACCTGAGAGAAAGAAAGAATTCCAACACTTATTGTGAGGTGCTAGTATATAATTTTCGTGCTTTTAATTACGAGGTCTAGTAGGTTATGTCATAAACTATCTTTGAAATGTAAGTTAAATGCCCTCGATACTGCTATTGTCTAGGTAGAAAAGCCACCATTCGCTTAAGGACAAGCAAATCCCAAGTGTAGGGGTATTTGAAGAGGTGTCATTTTATACACTTCTTTAGGGTCATTTAACCCTCAAAATTATGCAAATATGCCCAATTTATGTACTTAACCGTTCCTTTTTGTGTTTTTGGCACTTGGATGGCTTTTGGAGGAAATAGACGTGACTTGGGCTCATTTGGAGAAGAAACGGACAAGATTACAACTCTACACCAAATCTGAAGAAGAAAATGCGTATAGCGGCTGGAGACGGCGTCATAATTACATGTGACGGCGTTAGAACGTATAAGAGACGGCGTCTGGATTTTGGTAACGGCGTCAGGATCCAATCGACTTAAGAAGCCCTAGAATATTCGGCGGGGCGACGGCGTCAAGATTATAACGCGGCGTCGTCGCGCCTGTTTTCCTATATATGCAAATTTGATTTTAGGGTTTTTAGTGTGTAACTTTTGGGAGATGAGCCCTACCTTTAGAAATCGATTGTAGAAGCTATTAGTCTCATTTTTAAGGTGTCAAAACCCTCTTGTATCAGCCTTAAACATATGTTTTAATCAAGTGAAGTCTTCTATCTTTTAGCATTCCATATGTCTATGTGTTGTTTGATTGATACTTGTTCTTCGCTTTCTTTTAATATGCTAGGCTAGATCCATTAGTATTTATTTATGATTGCATGAAACTTATTCTGTAGATCCTTTTAATATTGCTTCTTGTGATGGATGTGCGCGTTAGGCTCTAGAAAACTGGCTATAAATATTACATTAGCATAGACGTGTAGGGAAACATAAGTGTGTAGAAAGGATACCATCGGTAACAATCTTCATACTACCTTACCCCTAATATGGTTTATCCCTCTTAAGTGTTTTAATGCATGTAATGTACTCTTAGGGGCATTGTAATAGTCTTCATACTACCTTACCTATGCATTGCCTTAACGGAATATTACATAGACGGCGTTTTTGTGTAATTCGTTCATGACCAAAGAAATACTTACACAGATCATCACAAGTGTGAAAAAGCAATAGGATTAGGAAAAGAAAATTAAAGAGTAGTGCATGATTAAGTAAATACGTTCGTTTACCATATAAATTTCCACCAAAATTAGTTTAGATTTATTATTAGTTTAATTAGCTAAAACCAAAACCAACCTTTCAAACCAATTTTTACCTGCTTTTATAAAAAATAAAATACAAAAATAATTTTCTTTCAATCCCTTATACCTTTGCTATATTCTGTTTGAGCCTTCCCAACCTATTCCCCTTTGAGAACAATAACAACCCCCAAGTCTTGCCTATACTACACTATAACGGTTAGGTGCTCTGCCTAGGGAGTTGTAAAACTCTTTGTGAGTTCACAACAAAACTCACATCAGAGGCCCGTAATGGATATGAATCATTAAAATTCGATGCTCCCCGTAGGTTAAATACAGTACCTAGATGTTTCGCTTGAGACCTCACTTCATTATAATCACCAAGCACTATAGTAAGGGTGTTTTTATTTAAGATCAATCTTGAGAGATTGAGCCAAAATTCCTTTCTGAGACGTTGATCTTGTGGGGCATAAACCACTACAAAAATGCATGGGATATTAACATTACACCATCGACCAATTAAAGCAAGGAAACCATCACCACTAAGTGTGTCAGACAATGTGAAGTAAGAGATGTCCCATATGGCAACAATATCCCCAGACTTACCATCGGGCTTTTTAATAGAGAAATCAAATTGAGACTTATTCCATATAGATTGAATATCTAGATGAGCTAAATTTCCAATCAGGGTTTCTTGAATACCAACAAAATTAATCATATGCTCACAACAAAGTCTCTTAATCCAATTCCTTTTATGGTCGTCCCTTACGCCTCTAATGTTTAGTGAGAGAACATTCATTGTCTAACATTGTGATCTCCACTTGCAAGAACACTTGCAACCTGATTATCCAAGCCCGACATGTTGAATCCAATTTTGTTACCCTACTTGGATTGTATTTTCGACTTCATTCGAGGAGGAAGTTGAAACTAAATCCGATTTAGAAAGAATTATAACATTACACCGATTAATTTTAGAGAATGAGTAAGATATGGAACCTGGATTGGACCGGTCCAAGGAGATTGCTGGAGTTGGTTGTGATTGATATTTTGAGAGGGTCTTTTTGCCTTGAATCTTTTTTGATTGTAAAACAGTTTCATTGATACCATTAATAGGATCGATAAGGTGGAGGGATTTGAATCTCTTCTTTCTAGAACCTAATTTTTTAGGTCGGAGATGGTATGTTGGGACAGAGACAGAACCTTTGGATGAAGTGTGTTTTTGTTTAGTGGGATGACAAATTGGGCTTATCTGTGAAGGTTGGGCTTTGGGAGAGTCTTGGGTTGATGTGGGCCTGTGACGAGCTGGACTCGGAGGTGCTTGATGGGTTATGTTTGGCTTAAAAGGTTTATTAGAATTTGAAATAAAAGAAAGGGATGTAGTCTGACAAACCACAGTATTATTGGTTGACCTTTGTGCATAACAGGGGCTTGGCATGTCACGAGGGGATGCATGCCTTTTGTCGTTGACCCTGTTCCCCAAGTTTGAGGTTAACACGTCCTCAGAATTAGTCCCTGGTGTACCACCAGAATTATTGTACTATCCAATGTTTTCCATATTAAGGTTATCACCGGAATAATTCTTTTGGTTAGTTTTAGCCACTGATTCTTCTTCATGTTGATCAACTTCATCACCTTTTTGGTCGTCCCACTATTCCTTGTCGTTATCATCATCTTAAATGGTTTCATTATCTCTGTTATACGCTTGAGGATAGTCATCATCATCATCTTTTGAAGAAGAATCGACTACAAACCCGTTAAAAAGCAAATCAATCTCACCTTCCGTTTTTGTTACACAAATTGGAATAAGGTCTGAACAAACTTGGTAAAATGACACTTGACAATAAAACTTGAAAAAAGACTAAATTAATAGAATTACATTGAGTTTGAGCATATCGTTAGAGTCTAAATAATACCCTTTTATGTGTCTTAGGTCGTAGCTAGAAGCGCACGTGAGTCGGGTTCCTATCCATACCGTTGAGCCATACTTACTTTCTTAGTTTTCCTTGCTTTTAAGATGAGTTTACACAGTCCCCTTTTGGTGTTTTCTATATTTTAGGGTTAAATGCATGAATACTACTTGACTAAAATCTTGGTTGCATATTCATAAATTGAAATACTCTTTGACTTGTATTTTTAATGATTTATGACTTATACTTTTGTACTTGACATGTGATATTGCAAACTATTTTAGACAGGACTTGACCTATTTAAATGTACTGTTAGACTCTAAATTGATTTTGCCATGGTGCAACTTGTGTTCTATTAGTTCTTGTACGTGTTATTATGGTTATGTAGGATCAGACAATGTGAGACCCCGGAGAAACCTACGGCTATTCTAATTTAAACATACACAGTTCCATACACATATTAATCTAAGGTAGATGTTATGGATAGTGCTATTTGAGGTCGGTCAGCCTCTCGTTCTTGTGTAGGACTTATACGGAGAAAGCATAGTATTTATATCAGGGGCTTTTGGAGAGCATAACACTAATATACATATAAATTTGTGCGTAATTAAATTTCAACCAAATATATTTTTCTTGACTTGATTTATTAAACCAATATGTGAACTCACACGCTACGAGTCTTATATGGACGGGACCCGTAACATGGTGAGTTGATATATAGATTTGTTACATATACGTTCTTTTTACTGTGGACATTATTTATATAAAACCATGTGTACCTACCAACTATTTTCATAGTTGACGCGTTTTCTCATGCATTTCAGGTGATCATCCGTAGTCATTTTATGAAGGCATTTGCTTTCGAGTCCTTGCATGTCATCTCTGTCATGCCTTTTCATCAAGACAACATTTACTTTAAACTTAAGACTTATGATTTTGATTGCCAATGTTGGCTAAAACTTATTACTTTTATTGCCGATGACGGCTAAACAATATTTGTATTGTCGTACAATTTCTTTTCAATTAATGATGGCATGTTTCTATTATCTTATGCTTGTACCTTGTCCTGTTACGCTCCGTGTTTCCGCTTTAGCAGGGTGTGACAATAAGACCCTCGTTTACTGTATTAATAACAAACACCAACTATTATGCATGTAAAACCGTTTACTTGTTTTTACGCAGCAAGCCAACATCATACAAACTCTGTTAAGCCCAAATATTAAACACTAAAACAATCAACGACATGCCTTATGTTTAAACCAAAAATTATGAAATAACGGGTCACGAACTCATCATATCGATGCAAATAATATCAAAACTAAATGCATAAAGCATTATCAAAACACATCAGCCACAAAGCAAGCATAATTTTCTTTTTCGCATAAAGTGAATGGCTTTACTTATACACAACAAATAACGTACATTCCCTTAGGTGCATTCTCAATTACAACACACTTAATTATCAACCTATCTTTTCGCAGCAAACCAACTCCGTACAAATATCATTACCAACTGCCATCATATTTCTATGCACTAAGCCAACATCATACAAACTTCGTCGCTCTTATTTTTTTTCAGTAAGGCAACACCACACAAACATCGTTAAGCCGAAACAACACACAATAAAACAATAGACCAGGTGCAATTTTTTTAAACAAATTACCGCCTAACGGGTCATGAAAACATCATAGCGATGCAAATACTATAGAAACTAAATGGACAAATCACTGGCAAAACACATTACCCATGAAGCAAGGAAAAATTTGTTTCCGCATAAAATAAAATGGCATCACTTATACACAACCTATAGACAATTAATGGTAGCAAAAAAAACACCAGCCAAGCAGGCATAAATTTATTTATGCATCAGATAATACGCCATCAACAATACACAACAAACAACTTTCATTACTTTAAACATAATCTCAGTCATCAAAACCCATGGATAATCAACAAAAATAGCAAAACTATAACATGCAACAGTCGCACCACATTCAAATTAACAAAAATCCATAAAATTACCACATACAACAACTCTGGCCTAAAAATCAATGGCAATTAGAAACCCTAAAACCAAGAACCAAACTTTTGACTAACTATTATCAAACAGTAATCATAATTTGATGGCCCAATCATCATCCCTATCAAAACCCCTAAATCAGATCAAACTCTAAAGGGACAACTTAAAAAACACATAATATGTATAGAAATAGATAAGAATAAAGCAAATATAGGATAAGGCACAACTCACATGCAAAAAAAAATCTGCTCAACCTTTTGTCTTTGCATCTCGATCTCTTTGTCAGTGTGTGTGTGGAACTATTTATATATCCGTCGGGGTGTGTGTGTGTGTCTGTGTGTGGAAGCCATGTGAATTTTTCCATGTATATCCCCAGTTACATGCAAAACGACATCGTTTAGCTTAACAACCTGGCAGCTACTCTCAAAAAGACCATGTTTCACAATGTCATTTTGGGCCTTTCACTCATAATTGATCCGATCCAATACCAAAACGATGTCGTTTTTGCACTCTCAAAACGTTGTTGTTTGCTTAGATATTGTATATAAGGGTAATGAGAAAATATTATCACGTAAAATTAATGTGTTAGCATTTAAGAGAGCATGTAGTTCTCCTAAAACTAAGTCGCTGAAAATTTTCAGTGGTTTGCATAGTTTTTACTAAACACAATACTCAAGTTTGTATGTATGAAAGTGAGGAGATCACAATACTTTGTCATTCAACTATTAATTATATCCAACAATCATCATAAATATTTGATTCATTCAAATAAAAATTTAAACGTTGGAAACTTTGTTGAGTAATAGTATTGGTTTATAATGTTTTTCTATTAATGCATAAAAAAAGTTTAAACCTACATCAATGTTCATGTGAAGTATTTTAACTCGATTATAATAAGTTATAATCACCTTCAAAAGGAACAACAGAAACCAAATAATTTTACCAAAACCAAATTAATCGTTATGAATATAACCGGCTTGAAACAACACCTTCTATAATTATAATCTATACTACATATAAAGCATTTTGGACCTTCCCAAATGTAAACCCTAAAATATTAAGTTTACACACTTATTATGGATTTGTCTTTTAAACATTTACAATTAACATAACTAATAAAACACGTCATACATGAAAAATACAACTAATCAAACAAATGGTACAAATGATGATCTAATAACTAATGTGGTCATCATTTATTTGACATGATACAAACCAACCATATGTTTTCTAGTTTTACAATCACATATTTTAACCAAATCGTAATGACCATTTAACTTTTCTTAATACATTGAGCGTAATTGCTATATGTTTTTATACTTTTCTATTTATTGCCATTTATGTCATCTCTTCTCATCTTCATGTTTTCTTTTTACCTAACGCCGCTTGCTATATTTATTATCGTAAGAAATAATGGTCGAGTACCTATTAACTTCATAATACTATCTGTATTCGTCACGAAAAGACATATAATAAGAAAATATTAGAGTTTTTTATAAAACTTACCGTAATCAGAAGATATTCGTCACGAAAAACATATATACATATACATATACATATACATATACATATACATATGTATACTCTTCAAACTTACCTCACATGATTTCTTGAACATCTAAGTTTTCTTTATACTTATAAGTACTCTTTTACTTGTATCGTCTACCTATGTGGGATAAATGTAATAAACATTGTTAATGATTTAAACAAGTGGCAAAAAAACTTATAAGGTGTATTTTTATAGAATTTAAATTTCTTAAAATGATGTAAATCATTTTTAACATTTGATATATCGTTTTTTATTTAAAATTAATTTTCGACTACATGTCATTGTCACCTACTTTAACCTCATACATCTGCAATATACTAGCTAACGCCTTTATATTGCTACAACATCACATGGGTATCTACAGTTGTTATGAGTTGACTTGCTATTGATTAAAATTATTCAAAACTAAAATCGTAGTTATATGTAAAGTTATTGTATCGAAAAATATTGAACCGGATAACATTTCTGGTTGAAAACTTGGAATGCATAATACTCGCCATCGCAATGTGCGGGTACCTTGCTAGTCATTAAATATGTATAAGTATAAAAACAAGGGATAATTCTTAAAGAGGTCCAAAATCAAAATGAGAATGCCATTCTACCCCAAATAAAAAAGTTTTTCCAAAATAGCCCAGGGCAACTGGCAACTTTAGAAAGATTTTGACACGTGTCAATTATTTTAATATTAAGTACAAATTGATTGCTCAAAAATACAATAGGTTGCACATAAGTACAATGGGTTACCTAAAAAATTGTACTTTAATATTAAAAGGACACGTGTCAAATTCTTTTTAAGTTGCCCACTTGCCCACTTGTCACTTTTAGGAAAACCTTTTTGTCGCATTGTCACTTAATAATTTAAATCTTTTGAGAATTTTCCCTAAAAACAATGAGTTTATTAAATAATATTTTTAAATAAATAATAAAGCTTGACCATAACCATATAAATTGTGATTAGCAAAACCCTTTTTAAAATCAGCAAGTAGATACAAAGATTACGATTTCGCGGAAACTCAGTTGTATGGACTCACCTCAAGCAATTAAAGTTTAGGTTCGTAGAATGGAACATGAAAGACAATATAAGAAAATATAATAATGCTCGAATTATTTTACACTTCAAAAAGAATTATTATATTAAATATGTTACTCAGTCTGTCTAAACGTTGATAGCCGATACAATAGTCTTTGAAACCTCACACCTCGTTGGTTAAAAGCCTTTATTGATAGAGAAATGCTATCTATAATTTTTACAAAAATGATTTCACATAATAAGCTGTCAAGTTCATTTGTCCATTTAAATAGATTCTCTAACTTTTTAAAAATGTTTTGGTTAAACAAGTAAGAGGGTGTTTCTTTTTCACTTAATGAATATTACAAAACCCTTATTTCATCTTATTTAGTAAGTTTACCAAAACCTCTCTCTCAATTAAGTAATTGTTATAGACATTTCTTTCAACCACTGAATTTAGTAAACAAGCTCTTAAGTTTAACACATCAATGTATAATATTTTTTTTTAATTATGTAAACATAAAAACCCACTAATAATAACCCTCTTATTATGTAAACATAATAACCCTCTTATGAATATTGGGTGGTATCATCTTAAAAAATCCCACTAATTGTTATTTGTCTTGGTCAACCAAAAGAATTATAAACAATATATCAAACTAGGTTTTTACTCCGCGCTCCGCTGTGAAGCATGAGTTGAGTCGTTCATTAAAGACGGATGTTTCATATTAGTTGGTGTGTGTCCTCAGATAAAGCAAGAAAACATCTCTGTACAAAAGAGCATTCCTAATATTTATGTACTTCATGCTATGGCAATCATGGTTGTTTGCAGGTTACATGTTGCATATGCTGATCAAACTACGTCTATCCTGAAATTGGGTTGGCCTGGTCTAGCTCCTTTGCCAAAGTGGTATTGAAAAATAATGCTTCGGTTATAAGCGTCAACGTAAGGCACAAAATACATTATACATGGTAGTGTTGTGGGTTGACTGTAAGTAGTGATTGTAGAGAATAACGATTTCTTGATTGTTCTTATTCCTCAGTAGCACATTGTTGTCTTTGTGTAAGATCCATTAGTTCTTTGTAACTGTTGAACAACATAAAATTAGTTAGAAAATATGAGCTATTAGAGAGAGAGGAAAAAGCTGTGTGTCTTCAGTGTTGGCTTACATATTCAGAATGTGATGCACTTCTGGAATATTCGGATTTAGATAGTAATGAGTAGCAGGTGTTACTGTTAGCTAAAGACCTGGAGCACGATAAAGATATAAGTTTTGTAGGTCTATATTTTTTAAGAGTCGAAAATGCTGGTTTTCAGAATGTGGTGTACCTTCGTATTTCTTTGTTACCCAGGTTGAGCTCACGGCTATCATGACTGGTTTAGCGTCCTAAAATAGAACACCACATGCACACGTACATTTTCCCAAGCGTACATATTTCGCTAGTATTCCTGTAATATTAGGAATATAAGCATGATTTTCTGACAGCATACATACATAAAGTATCAAATACTATAAAGTGTGGGAATTTATTTACTTTAGGATATCTTGTCAGCGCATTTTCTAGCATTAGGTTGGCTATTGGGTTGTGCATTCGACATCTGAGTAACATGTGTGCCCGCTATAAAAACGAAAGTAGAAAGTTCAAATGTTGTAAACCAATTGAAATAACGGACAACGTAAGCAAAGAATAAGAATTTAACAATATGGAGTGTTAATACAAATAATGTCTAAAAACGTTATTTATATTTTTCGACCTCTCAACATTTTGATAATAACAAAATGTAAAAAACGTTTACGATAAAATTAAACGTTTACAAATTATTAATCATAAAATTCCATTTCTAAGATTAGTAATCACTTAAGGTATGAACAAACAAATCATTAAGCATGATTAGTGATCAAGAAAATAATTTTCTCTTATCCATTACATTTTACAAAAGAATTTCACAAAATCAATTATACAAAATATTTTCTAATTAAAAAAAAGTTTTATTAAAAACTTAAAATTTGAAATTCAAATTTTCCCCCCAAAATGGAAGGTTCCATACCAGATACAACTTTCCTCACAAAAAGACAAAAAAGGGAGCGTAGTCTACTGGGCGGCTCCCTTATAGGCCTGGTGGCCCCCAGATATATCTGGCATCGTCGGGACCGCCCCTAGTGACCGTTGGATTTTTCTACCTATAAATAATGCTCCATTCCTTATAGAAAATCAGACCTCTTTGCACGAAATTTTCAGATAACTTTCTCTTTCTAAAAATCATCTTTCTCTCTCTAAATCTCTTGATCACTAACATTCTTAGATCTTGATTCAAGTGATCTAATCTCTTCTTCTCATCTCTTCCCTTTCATTCAAGTGCAAGAGAAGAACATTCGTATTCGCCAAGAAACAAATTGTTATTTAGTGATCTCTCCTCTTTTCTTCTAAGTACCAAATCTCTATTGTAATTATCTTGTGTATTTGTGTGATTCGGATAGTGTGTAAATCCGATAGTGTAGATCTTATGATTATGTAGTGATTGTGAAGTGGTAGATTGGTTCTAGCTAAGATTAGGACTCGACATTTAGCTTAGTGCCAGAAAATAACTTAAGCGACGTGTAAACGGTTTTCTTCGCCTAAAGGGAGCTTGTTGACATAGTGAAATCTTGAGTAGGATACTCAAGGAGTGGAGTAGGGCGAAGAGGTGCTTTGTAGCCGAACCACTATAAAATCTTGGCGTCTTGGTTTGATTGTTCCTTTCCTTATCTCTTCGTATTATTGTTATTTTTATTTAGCTTTAGTTTAGATTGTTATATTGTTTGTTCATATTGTGAAATGGTTAAACATACAACTCGAATCTAAATATTTTGAATGCAAACTTTTAAAACGTAAAACAAACCTGTAAACTATTCAACCCCCCCCTCCCCCTTCTAGTTTCCACATGGAGAAGACATACTTGTGTCATGTTGCAATTTATGCATCGTACGTTGTTTTCCAATACTTTCACTTGTTGGAAGCATGTACATTGAATGGTCATTACAGGAAACTGCATTAGCAAAATGGATATGATTAGGCTGCAATATGATCATTTAGTTTTTTAATCAGTTTAAATTAGCATTTTTAAACACTTGCTAAAAGATTGGTGAAACCGTAAAAGTCACGAAAGTGCCCAATCTATGTTAGCATGTCCAATAGCATGATCATATGCTTATAAGAGCTTTAGAACTAAATTTATCTATTAGCTATGTTGTTAATTTGAAATCTAAGCATTAAACGTAAGTCAACGATAGAACCATGCTTGCGTTGAGGTGCAGGTTTCTGTTGTCAATGGGTATGAAATAGTGCCACTTGCATCTATATATGCATGGTTCATCTTCCATGTTGGTTTTTGTGTTGTTACATTTTCTTCATCCTTGTGATGTTTAACCACTTCAAACTTATTGATAGTGATTAGGTGTAGCTATTTTACATATATACTAATCAAGAAGGTTAGAACGCTTCAATCATTTGTATAAAAATTCATATTATATTTGGTTGCCTAGGTTTATTTTTCATATTTATAGGTTTAGCTCATGCAGACACAATTGCATGCATCTACAATACTATTAGTGTAAATGGCGTTCAAACGATGTTCTGAAACTTGCGCCTAGAATGGGCTTGGAGAAGTCATTAACCGACAGGGTTTGAACCTACTGCCACTTTTAATTTGTTACTTATTTTGTTCCATGAAGTTAGAAAATTCTATTATAATTTACTTTGTTCTTGTCTCCATACATTTGAGAAGGGACATTGTTTCTAGTGGTACATATGTGAGTGGAGTGATTGAAGCAATGAGTCCAGTAACAGAATTCACTAACTACTATATCTATAACCATATAAAAACTAAAAGTAATTGTAAATGACTAAATGCTAACCTTGTTTCTTAGCTTAAATGGTTGTTGGGAAATAGCTTTAACTCTGATCTTCAATCTTCTGTCACCAAAGCTAGCAAACGATTTAGACATCTACATGAACAAAGGTAAAACCAAAATGTCGTGAATGATGCTTAATTGATATTGACACCACCAGTAATATCATCAAGATTACACAGACTAAAACAATTTGGGTATCCATTAAAAAGTGATCGAAGCAATGAGTTCAGTAACATAATTCACAACCGTTGTAATAGAAAAAAACTCACATATCTCTTCATCTTTGAGGCTGCCTGTAAAACCACAATTCGAAATATGCAGGTAGACAGATATTCTAAACGGATCTTCCGGTGTTGTTCAACATCTACTAATTTGAGTTTTTGACGCTGGTCGTGGATCTTTCACCCATTCGAACTTTTTTCGTGTACACATCATTCTTAAAATCGTAAGTAAAAAATTGTTGGGAATAAATCTTCAACTTCTAGTTTAAGAACTTAGTACTACTCAGCATATAACTACCAGTACTAACAGGTTAGTACTGCCAGAAGAAAAGTTTACTTGAACATTGTTCCAGAAGAAGAAAGTCTTGATGTTGAATCATTAGCAACAAAGTATCCAATAGTTGACTGGGAGACACAGATTCTAGCAAATGATAAATACTATTATCAAATCAAAAGAGCAGATGGAAGTGTTAAACATTACAAGATATTTAGTGCAATGCTTTATGATTTTGATAGGCAAGATGTGCTGGAATTGTACAGATTGGTCAAGGATAGATTTCAGACAGCAAGTCCAGAAGGTTATGACTTATTGCTTTGGGGAGATCTGAAGACATTGATTGAACCAAATGAAGAAGATGAAATATGGAGAAATCAACAAGACTGGAATCTGATAAACTGGAAGTTACATAATTTTTGTAGAGTTCATGTGCTTTTAATGGATACTGGTTTAGTGATTCACATGATGGTTGAAAAGAAATATCCTCTGTCACAAGATACTCTGTCAAAAATGTTAAGTAGAAGGCTTGAAGTAGATCATCAAAGTGAAATAGGTTATGAACTCATCAGGTTTGTCAAGTCACAAGTACTGTAGTAGAAGAGTGTTTGGAAGCATCCTCAGCAGACCAGACTAGAAGATTTGATTCAGAAGAAACTTGAGATTTGAAGGTAAATCACAAGTTTAGGGGAGGATTGTTGGGAATAAATCTTCAACTTCTAGTTCAAGAACTTAGTACTGCTCAGCATATAACTACCAGTACTAACTGGTTAGTACTGCCATAAGAAAAGTTAGTACTGCCAGTACTAACTTAATATTGCTAGAAGACTTAATACTGCTGCATGAAGAATACAACTGCCAGAAGATCAAAGACGTGTGAAGTGATATGTATAGAATGATTTAATGTATATCTTATATATTTAGAAGATACATAGATATCTTATACAAGTTTAGAAGATTTGTAGTTATCTTGTAAAGGACTCCTTGGTGTATAAAAGGAGATCCTAGGTTTTGGTTGTAAACACATCTCGATAGACACATTCATAGCTTCAACGTTGTAAACCCTAGTACTAGTAAAGAGTACTCGTATTATTTATCATAATAATATTGAAGCTTTTTTGTAAATATTCATTGTTCATTCTACTGCATCATTGTTACTATTCCATTGCTTTACTTCTAAATACTAAAGAGTAGATTCTGCATACTCTTAGTATCTACAAAGTTTCTAAGCATAGTTGTGTTGAATCTATTCAATACAACTAACCCTTTACAAGGTTTACAAGATCTAGCAGGGATCAACAAGTGGCATCAGAGCCTTGTGTTTTGAAACTTTAATCTAGAAGTCATGGAATTTGAATCTGCACATAGTAATACTACTGCTAAGCTACCCATACTCAAACTAGGTGAGTATGAGATGTGGGTGATAAAAATCAAGCAATACTTCCAGGTACAAGACTATGTTCTATGGGAGGTCATAGAGAATGGTAACTCATGGGTATCTGTACCATAAACAGCACAAGAGAATGGTACTTTAGTTACTAAGATGTCAGTGCCTGTAACTGCTGAAGAAAAGACCAACAAGAAGAATGATGTGAAGGCTAGAAGCTTGCTACTCATGGCTCTTCCTAATGAACATCAACTTACATTCAGTCAGTACATTGATGCTAAAACAATGTTTGCTGCTATCAAAACACGATTTGGAGGTAATGAAGCCACTAAGAAAACATAAAAGACACTTTTTAAGGAACAATATTAAAATTTTAGTGCATCAAGCACAGAGTCTCTTAACTCTATCTTTAACAGGCTCTAGAAGATTGTTAGTTGGCTTGCAAGTTTGGGTGTGGTCATCGCTTAAGAAGACGTAAATTCAAAAATTTTGAGCAGCTTGCCTCCTGAGTGGAATACTCATGTTGTAGTCTGGATGAATAAGGCTAAAATTAAAACAATGAGCATTGATGATTTGTCAACAACTTCAAAATTGTTGAACAAAGTGTAAAGAAATCAGTTGGTGCAAGTAGTGGTGCTCAAAAC
>BQNB010144522.1:0-16844 GCA_026074375.1 Tanacetum coccineum
GATCTTTGGTAATGACGGTACACACCAATTTACCTAAGAGAATACTCAATGCTTAGACTGAGGCAATGAAAGAGGAAAACGTGAAAGCTGAAAATCTTTAAAGGCTGATCAAGGCGATATTTGAGACCCGTTCTGATGGAATCTAATGCTTTGAAGGGAAAATTTGGTTACCGTTGTTTGGGGGATTATGAGATTTGATCATGCATGAATTGCACAAATCTAAATATTCCATTCACCCAGGGTCAGACAAGATGTATCAAGACTTAAAGAAGCTCTATTGGTGGCCGAACATGAAAGCTGAGATCGCCACCTATGTCAGCAAATGTCTGACTTGTGCCAAAGTAAAGGCTGAGCACCAAAAGCCATCCGGTCTACTTCAACAACCTGAAATCCCAAAGTGGAAGTGGGAGAAAATAACCATGGATTTCGTCTCAGGACTTCCAAGAACGCCAAGTGGTTATGACTCCATTTGGGTTATTGTTGATTGATTGACCAAATCTGCTCATTTCTTGCCGATAAAGAAGACTGGCAGCATAGAAAAACTCACCCAATTATACTTAAAGGAAATTGTTTGTAAGCATGGCATACCTACGTCAATTATCTCTGATAGAGACAACTTGTTTACATCAAGATTTTGGAAATCACTGCAAGAAGCGATGGGAACCCAACTAGATATGAGCACCGCTTACCACTCAGAGACAGATGGTCAAAGCGAGAGAACTATTCATACGCTGGAGGATATGTTGCGAGCATGCGTAATTGATTTTGTTAGTAGTTGGAATCAATACTTACCATTGGTCGAATTCTCCTACAATAACAGTTATCATGCGAGCATCAAGGCTGCGCCATTTGAAGCTTTATATAGGCAAAAGTGTAGATCGCCAGTTTGGTCCGAGAGACAACATAAAAGATTGTTCAAATCAAGAATCGGTTGCTAACTGCCAGAAGCTGTCAGAAAAGTTATGCGGGTGTCAGACGCAAGCCAATGGAATTTCAAGTGGGTGATATGGTCATGATAAAAGTATCGCCTTAGAGGGGCGTAATTCGCTTTGGGAAACGTGGTAAGTTGAGTCCACGGTACATTGGGCCATTCAAAATCATAGAAAGAATTGGTCCCGTGGCATACAAGCTGGAGCTTCCTGATAAACTCCATGGAATTCATAGCACCTTCCATGTTTCGAATCTCAAGAAATGTTTGGCGGATGAAAACTTGGTTATCCCACTTGAAGAGATCCAACTTGACGACAAATTGCACTTTATTGAAGAACCAGTAGAAATCGTGGACCGCAAAGTGAAGCAGCTCAAGCAAAGTCGAATTCCCATTGTCAAAGTTTGATGGAATTCAAGGCGAGTTCCGGAATACCCTTGGGAACGAGAAGATTTCTTCAACAGAAATTACCCTCATCTTTTCTCGAGTAATCAAAAGACAAGAAAGAGGAATCGAGCACCGGGACGACGCTCCCGTAAGGAGGGGAGGATGTAACATTTCGTATTTAAGGTCACTATTTATTCCAAGCTTTATTTCTATTTTTATTTTTAAGCAAAGTCATTAATTTTACGTTTACCCGATTTGGTAGGAATTTCTCGTTTTTAGCTTTAAGTGAGCCGTATTTAGGAATCTATTCCGTCTTCGCTATTAAGTGGTTTAATATTCCCATATATCACCTCGATGACTTTAATTTACATCATTGTCATATTCCGTTGTCTGTCGCGTTTACGTATATTTATTTCTTAAGACTCGCATTTTACCTTAAACCTTACTTTTATTTAACAAAAGTTTTCACCACACTTTAAATTAAATCATACACATTACAAAATCAAAAAAAGATAAATATAAAAACCCTATGTCTAGGCCCTATGGCCGGTTTTTCCCAACACCACACACAACACAATTCAATTTTTCCATAAAAACATCATTATTATTTCACTTCTCCATACATGCATCTTTATAAAAAAAAACCATTCATTTCCAAAAAAAACTTCTCCTCCTCTCTTGGCTTTATGGCTGCCGATTTTATCACCACCACCACCATCATCTTACAAAAAATTTCTTCTCCTTTTTAACATCACAACATCATCCTTGAGTTGCTTGCAAAGTTTGGTAAATTTTCTTGAAGTTTTGAAGAAGTTATTAAAGTTTTAATGGAAGGTTTAAATCAAGACTAGGTTGGATCTTGGACTATTGTTATTTAGGGTGTATTGAACAGTTGTGAGTCAAGATTTAGGGTGTTAGAGTGGGTCTAACTCAGCCCCTAACAAGAAGGAAGTGTTTGTTGGTTTTGATTTTCTTGTCTAAATCATTTTCTAGTAAAGTTACTTCTTGATCTTTGATTTTTCTTTTACTTTTAATCCATGAAAAGGGATGTTTAATTCTGGAAATGCATGTTTATATGATATATGAGTTGTGTTTAAGAGCTTTGTATGGCATTGCATGTGATTGGTTAGAGTTAGGATTGATGTTTGGATGGGTTTTAGAGTAAATACTTGGGACTGTTTTGAAACAGTAGCAAAAACGTGTTATAACAGAAATATTTTGGCTTGGAGCCTATGAATAAATTACATGTCTGGATAGATATATATCTTGGCATCATAGTATAGTTGGATGCCCAACCAACTCCTTGGGATGAGTGAGATATGGTCAAAATAAGAAAATAGTGGGTAGATATTAAAATGAGTTTTATACAGGTTTTAACAGTTAATATAATGGGACTGTTTTGATAACAGTAGCAAAAGTGTGATTATCTAATAATATTATCGGCCTGGAGACTTTGATTATATTTCGTTGACTGGAAAAGATAATTTCTTAGCATCATAGGATAGTTGGATGCTCAACCAATTCTTGGGATCAGGTGAGATATGGCCTAAACAGTAAAATAGGTCATATTGGATATATGATTAGAATACGTGTTAAACTCTAATGTTTTTCCTATTAATTGATAGTTCTTTTAGATTGGGCATGTAGTAGAATTCATAGGAAACCATAGGCCTTTGTACCTCACCGTTTATGCTATCTTGGTTTGGATTTATGCATTTTAGTATATGGGTTAAAATTTTTACTTACTTATGTTTTGGATACCCAGGGGTAAAATGGTCTTTTCTATAAGTTACGTAAATGTGTAATAAGAACTTATATTTTTGGAATACTAGACATCAAAATTCTTTATGGAGGTGAATACCTCTGCTCATATGAATTACGGATTTTGATTTATTGATTCTGATAAAGTTGGAAGATTTTTGAATTTTCTAAATTAAAAGTTATCTAGAGTATAATACTCAAAGAAGGGTATATTTTGTGTGAGTGGATGGGTTAAAGTGTAAAAGGTTACATGGGATGAATGAACTTATTAATACAGATTAGGAAACTTTTTAAGTAAACTTAGTCAATAAAAATGGGAATTGCTATGCCATGTATGTTCCGGACATAAGTAAAACTTTTATAAAAGTCATCGTTTAGTTCATTTTCTTTCGCGTGAGTATTAGTTTATTTTTCTAAGGTCACACCTTTTATTCTAGTGTCACTCTTAGGAGTTATTTGTATTCTTTCAGCTCTTTTTTTCATGATTTTACAGTCAGTCTCAAGGTGTGTTCTTAGCAAGTGCTTGAGCCAAAGTTATTTCATCTTCATTTTTTTTGGAGCAGCATTATTCATTGTTCTTCAGCTGATCACTAACTGCTTCTTCAACAACATTAACTTCATATCTTTCTTCTAGATAAACTAATTCATTTCTAACAAAACTTCACTTTCTACATCCTCTTCATCTCCATCGAAGTCTTGTACTCCAATTTACACACCCCCAAATTTACTCGCAGCGGAACCAAGATTTTGGGTGGTTAAATTTTACGTACAATAATCTAAAGATATAATGAACGAACTCAAAGAGACGTTTTAAAACAAACAACCATTCCATTCCATTATTATCAGAGTTCAAAAGCGTAGTCCCAAGAGATCGTTACCATACATAAAATAAGTTTGATTTAACCAAACTAAAACAAGTTTTTAATGGGGAATGGGTTTTTAAATGGTGAACAAAAATTTAGCGCAAATCCTCCTCTTTATTGCCTCCAAGTCAGCACTTCCAATTACTGAGATGATACATGCATATAAATCACACGAGGTTGAGTGAATTCATAGGTTTTATAAGTAATAAACAGTTGAAAGAGAGTTGAACACAAGCATTATAATATTTATAAGCATCATATAGACTTGTGGGCCAGACAAGCTAATAACCAACAGTTGCATTGAGCTCGCGACACCGATCCCATTGACGAAATCCATAATCAATTAATAATACAATGAATGCCCCCAGGCTAGGTATTTTCGTCAGATACCTACTTACATCTCCATACAATATGTCCGTACATTGGGAGTGCTCACTTTCCCGGATTCAAACTCCCAAAAACCGAACCGGGTTGTCAAGCCCATAGCGCTATTAATTGTATGAGCGGCTACCCATCATAGGTAGTTGACGGCTCACCGTTTGGGGTATTATGACGAAAGCTACTCAAGCAACAACATATATTCACATACGGGTCCAAGCATAGGAAGAAAACTACTTGTGTTCGTTTTATAAAAACTAGCATGCATCTCCCTCGCGGGGTTTAAGAAAAATATTTGAAAAGCGAGGCTATGGAATCACCATAATTCAATTAAGCGGACGAGGATTGCGATAGCTGAGTATATAGATCGAGATAGGTCACAACACATCACTCGACATCCTATAAGGGAGTGACTGACTTTGTAAGAGATAAAAGTTAAAAGTCAATAGTAAGAAAATATTAACAAGTATGGATATGTTTCTTAGATATATGCGTGTCATTTGCATAATTGACTACTAAAGTATTTATACTTTCAAGTTGGTGTGTGACCTGGTCTTATATGTTATTAAACACCCACCGAGTTTTCGTCATCACAATTTCAATTTTTACTTCGTTTAACAATACGATTACTATTTTAGTCAAGACGTAAAAACTAATATTTGCAAATTGACCTCGTGTTCATGGCCTTGGTATCTCCTAATTCTAATAAATGGTACAAATACATAAGGCTTTCACTTTGGAAAGCCCTTGAAGTCTCGTTTTACAAAATTTAAGTCCTCGTTTATGAATGTTTAGGAATCATAGTGAAGACTTATTTTACCCCTGAAGACTATACAGAATTTTACCACTGGAATTTATCCTTACGGAAAAGACTTTAACTCCTAATCTATAATGGCTGTGTACATGAGGTTTTCGCCCTTGGAAATCTATTTGATTATAGTTTCAGAACATTTGCCCAATAATCTATCGTTTACCAATCAATGGGAATTGCGATTTTAATGTACAGACTACCAAAACAGAATGTAACCAAATAAAACCTATTTTTTTTTTTTACGGGAATTCGGTCATAAATGCAGCTTAATCTATAATAGTATTCGAACTGTGAGGGACAAGTGCTGAACTTCATCTATGAATGCTTTAGCATTTGACCCATAACTTAAAACCAAGATGAGAGACAGAGAGAGAGACTAAAATCAATACTTTTAACACGTTTTCCAATTCAAAGGTCCAAGATTTGAATCCCTTGTTTTCGTATTTTGGCCAGCAGCTCACTCGTCCCGGAAGCAATTGGTTGAGCATCCAACTATTCCCATTGAGCTGGAGACATTACCTTATCTACCCTATGTAATTTCTTATCACAGAACCCAAGCCATATTTGAAAGTTATGTATACGTTTTGGCTAATGCCCTAAAAATGTCTTCACCATAAATCAAAATTCAATCAATCATTATAACTACTTATTTAATAGTCACACAATCACCTTATGCAACTCGCCACTATACATCATTTTACCTTATCCCATATTCAATTTCCATGTACTTTATAATTTCAACACTCCAAATATCAAGTTCCCACTGACCATGTATGTTCTATAAAAGTGAAAAATCAAGATCATAGCAACCAATATAACTCATAAATCAATGTAAGCATATAAGGAGCTCACAATGATTTAGAATAGATGATCAAGATTAAGAAAATCTCTTCTCCTTGGACTCTAGGGCTGCCGAATAATAGGACCCAACAAACAAAACTTTAGCTTGATTTTTACTTCACCAATCTTGTTAAAAACAACCACAATTTAACCCTTAACACTCTTTTAGCCTTCAATTGATGAGAAACCCAAAAATCAAGATTTAGGAAAATCCTTGCATGATAAGTGTGTGATATCTATGTGTTTTAAAGAGAAGATGGAGTGTCTTATAAGCTAATAACATGCAAAAAAAAAATGAGGTTTGATTGGTGTAGTGAATTGGCCGAATAGAATGGGAGAAGAAACAATGATGATGTTTGGTTTGTAGAGAAAAAAAAAGATATAGAGTTTGAGTGTGTGTGTGTATAAAAGTAGTGCATGGTTTTAGAGTAGGATCTTTTCCAATTTTTGAACTAGGGGAAATGACTAGATTTGCATGTATGGAAAAATGTGGAAATGATGATGGTTTATAAAAAGTTGTGAAAGGTTTGTGTACTATATAAGGTATTTGCATGCAAAGGAGAACAAATAGGTATGGTTTGATTGGGCTTGGGTTTTTGGACAAATAAGATGAGGAGGTGCATAATGATTGTGTTTGGTTTATTTAAAAGAAATAAGTAGGGAAGTTTTATTTGCCAAAAATATGTGGTTGTGTTTATAAATAAGTAATGTGTATCAAAAAAAAATGAGTTACACATATCTATGAATATGGTGTTGTTGGGTTCGGCTGAAAAAGAAAAGGGAGAGGGAATTGGACCGATTTTTATTAACTTTGTATTTAATAGATTTTCGGGCCCAAAAACTAGCCCGGTTTGGTAATTTTTATAAAAACACGATTTTTAGTCTAATTTTCGGCAACCAATGGGAGAAGTTTAAAATTACAAAAATGAAAATAAAATATAAATTTTCCACGCTCTCGAAAATAAAAATTCACGGTTTCTCGTTTGTTAAAACGAATAATTATTCAATGTACGGTACGACGCTTAAATTTCGCGAAATAAATAATTTAAAACACGTCACATCCAAAATAGGTCGGTGATAATATATTCAACTGAAATGCCTCTAATAAAATTTACGGGGCTATTATTACCCGTCCATCAGCTTCTTGATCGATAACAGGTGACTTACGGTTCGAATCTCGCCAAAATCCATAAATTTCAATTTCAACCAAAATTTTGAAAATGTAAATTTATAAAATTAATATAGGAGTTAAAATAAATAGTGACCTTTTATACGGGAGTTTACATCAATGATCCAATCATTGATCTATATAAGTGAATATCCACATCCTCAGCTTCTTCATCCTTGAGCAATGCTTTGTTAGTCTCAATTAGAGTGCTTGCTGTCTTTACAGTAACAAAATCAAACTTCTTCAATATATCAGCTACATACTTGTCTTGGCTGATGAAGATTCCATCATCTTTCTGCATGACTTGCAACCCTAAGAAGAAAGTAAGCTCCCCTATAAAACTCATCTGAAATCTCTTATGCATCATCTGCTCAAATTCAACACATAAAGACTTCTTTGTAGACCCAAAGATGATATCATCAACATACACCTGTACTAACAGGATATCACTTATATCCTTCTTGATGAATAAAGTTTTATCAATAGTGCCTCTTCTGTATCCATTTTCCAATAAGTAGGTAGACAAGGTCTCATAACAGGCTATAGAAGCTTGATGTAGACCATATAAAGCTTTTCCTACCTTATAAACTTTATCAGGGAACTGTGAATCTTCAAAACCAAGAGGTTGACACACATACACCTCATCTTTAATAGTACCATATAAAAAGGCACTCTTCACATCCATCTGGTACACAATAAGTCCCATAAATGATGCATAGGCCAAAAATAACCTGATCGCTTCAATCCTAGTAACAAGAGCAAAAACCTCATCATAATCAATTCCTTCTTCTTAGGTGTAACCTTGTGCAACCAGTCTTAACTTGTTTCTAACTACTATTCCTCTCTCATCTTTTTTGTTTTTATATGCCCACTTAGTTTCAATAGCCCTCTTACCTTTAGGAAGATCCACCAGAGTCCAAACCTTTTCAAGTTTAAATTATAGAAGCTCCTCTTGCATTGCTTCTATCCAGCTTGGATTTGTCAATGCTTGAATCACCTTATTGGGTTCTATTTGTGAGAGAAAATAGGCAAATAGGCAGTTTTGATAATCTTTGTAATTTGTTCTCCCCTTGTTTTTGATGTAACTGACCATAGCATGTTCTTCAAAAATCTTGGTCATCCTCCTTGTTTGAGTAGCTGAATTTATGTCTCCAATGATCTAGTCTTTAGGATGATCCTTATGAATTTTGGTTGTGGGAATAAGACTGACATTCATGGTGGTTTCCAAATTGTTATGGTTAGCCTCTGCAACCACTTCTCTATCATCACAAGCATCATCAAATATGTCAGTGTTTTCCAAAGATTACATACTTGAATCATTAGGAATAGGACTAGCAGTATTAATATTTGGACTACCAGTATTAATATTTTCACTGACAATATTAATACTTGGCCCAGCAGTATTAACATCTTTAGTACTGCTATTAATCCTTTCTTGATCATTTCTTTCACTTAAATCATCATCTCCTTTTTCTGGTACCTCATCAGTATCCTTATTATCTATGCTCTGAGAACTTGAAGAGAGTGGATAATTAGAAAGCATGAGTGGTAGCAGTATGTATTCATGATCAGATACTTTCATGTCATTATTTTTAAACTCAGTTGCATTGTCACATCTGATGATTTAAACATTATGATTTATTTGGTTTTCTATGCTAGTTATAAAAGTTTTAAGGATCCCACTAGTCTCATCCTTAGTGACCAACAACTAAACCTACTATAGTCATCAGTGACAACAAGGCAATATATCTTACGATTGATACTCCTTACAAATGTTGGCCCAAATAAGTCCATATGTAACATTTGTAAGGGATGGCTGATAAAGCTCACAAGCTTGGTCTTAGAAGAGGCTTTGTGTTGCTTTCCCTTCTGACAAGCAACATAAGTTTCAAAAAGCTTTGAAGGCAAACCTCTAACAAGGTTTCCCCTCACAAGTTTGTTCATAGTTTTAAAGTTTATATGACCAAGCCTCCTATGCCATAAATTAGACTCATCAATTGTAGCCTTTGCAAATAAACAAGTCAAACCTCCTAAAGGAACAACATTCTTTAGATCAAAACTGTACATGTTGTTCTGTCTAGGAACTTTAAGCAAGACTTGACTTTCATCAAGTAGCTTAAAGTCAGGAGATAGAACAAGACATTCAGTCTTAGTGAAAAGAACACTGTTTTTCTTGTCACACATTTGTGAGACAGAGAAAAGATTAAACTTAAGTTCCTTTACAAAGTATACATCTTCAAAGTCTAATTTCCCAGTCCTAATTTTACCTTTTCCAGTAATTTTACCTCCTTTAGGACTTCTAGCAAATGCAACAAATCCACCATCAATGTCTTGATAATCTATAAGGTAGGATGTGTTCCCAGTCATATGCCTAGAGCATCCACTGTTAAAAATACCTTGATCCTGTAAAGCATATTGTGGATTCCCCTATACTCAAAATAAGAGAATTAGTTTCTCTTGGAGACCCAAGCCATCACTGACTTGAGTTTGCCTTGAGGATCAACATAGTCAAATCTTTTAGGCATGTATGATCCACTGTCTTTGGATATATGGTCAATTACTTTTCCTGTTGGTCTCCAAATCCAGCATGCTGAGGACTTAACAACATTTTCCCTTTTTCCCTCAGTAGTACTAACTACTACTTTTGACCCAGCAGTAGTTACATTATTAACCTTAGCAGTATAAACCTTTTTATTAAAATTATTGATTTTAGCTGCTGATTTTTGGTTAAAAGACATTTTCAATGGTGAATGTGCTTTAAAATAAGAATATTTTGTGGGTGATGCAGCATTTACTTTTAGTTTAGATGCAGCAATATTAACATGTCTGGCAGTACTAATTGATGTTGCTGCTCTTAGAGAACTTTGCTTAGCAGCATTAATTGGCACTAATCCAGACTTTGTTGCAACTGTTGTTGGAACAAAATTCCTTTTAGGATGTGGGTGAGTAAATTTGTTTTGATGGTTCACCCTCTGAGCATTATTCCATACTAGTCTAACTTCCCTTTGACCATTAACCCTTCCCTTATTATTGAACACAGATTTTTCAACCATTTTATTCTCATAAAAGTTACAGTCCTTGATTAAATGGTTAAAACTTCGACATACAAAACAAGCTTTCTTATTGAACTTAAAACCATCCCCTAGTTTCTGAGTCATTAGTCCATTCCAATTTCTTTTATCAACCCTAGGACTCTGACTTTTCCTAAGGTTATCAGCTTTCCTATATGTGTTTTGTTCAATAACAAATTTCCTAGTATTTTCATCTGATTTAACAAAATTGATTTTAGGATAACTAGGTTTATTCTGTTCAATTGAAGGTCTAAACACATAGTCATCATCACTATCGGACTCCCACTCTTTAATAATAGGAGCACTAGGCCTAACATCTTTAGGTTGTTCCAAACTATCCTTACTAGACTTAGATGCAGTTGATTCATTTCTAGGCACACTAGTGATAGTTTCACTCACATTAGTCTTATAGACAGAATCATCTAATCCAGCAAAGGACAAGTCAGGTCTTGAGGGCATGTAGTTCCCAGTGTAGGGAGGGGGAACTGCATGATATCCCTCAACCTTCTTAAACCTATCATTTACTTGATTATTTTCCTCTTCAATCTCATTCACACTACTATCAGATGCACTCTCAAACACTTCTCTTTTATTCAGATGACAATCATGCAATTCATTTTCATTCATTTGACTGTCAAAACCAACACCAGACTTGTTATTAACACTTATTTGATTGTTTATTAGTTTAGTTAGCTTCATAGATGATGTTTCAAACTTTTCTAATTTTAGTTTTAAATCATCTTTTTCTCTTAAAGCCTCTGCTAACTGATTTTTAAGCTCTGTTATAGAATTATCTCTTACCTTAACATCATATTTCAAAAATGCAATGTCTTCCTCATAAACAGCTTCATTTTTTTGATGAACAACAATTCTAGCTTCTAGAGATTCTAAGCCTAATTGATAACCTATAATTTCTAGATTAGATTTTTTAAGAGCATCACGCTGTTGATCATACTATTTTTGAAGAGTTTCATATGATTTTAAGCAATCTTTAGAGCAAGTATGTACCTCAGAGTCTGAACTTGATGAACTGGATGAACATGAAGATAAATGGGCCATTAGAGCAAAGTCTGTGGGTCTTTCTTCAGCTTGATAGCTCCAATCATAACCACCTATCCCATCTTGAACAACCAAGGCATTTGCAGGAGTCTTTACTGGTACAATCCTTCTTGGAGCATCTCCATTTCTATTCCCCTGATTCCTTGGTGCCTTGCATTCTCTAGCAAAGTGACCTCTCCTATGACAGTTGTAACATTCAACCTTTGTCTTATCAAAGCCAACAGTTTCTTTGCCATTGAAATTCAGATTCCTTCCTGTCTTCTTTAAGAATCTCTTCACCCTCATGGTAAGCATGGCCACCTGCCATTTGAGATCCATCTCTTTAAGATCATTAGTATCAATCTGCTCCAGGTCTTTATTGTCCAACTATGGACTATTAGATTGATTGACAAAGAAGGAAAACATGACATCATCAGCATAAGATGAGGAAGAAGCTTGTCCCTGTGAACTAGCAGTAGAAACTTCATGAGCAGTATTAACTACTTCATTAGTACTGCTAGTGTTTTCTGAAGATACAAAAGCCACATTCTAAGAGTTTGAGCTTGAGCTTGATTGGCCTTTAATCTCAGCTTCATACACCTTCAAGTTGTTGTATAAATCGTCCATGCTCAACTCATCTAGATCAGCTTTGTTACGCATGATTAAGACAATATTGTTCTAAGCTGATGGTAGACTTCTTAGCAACTTCATATTTGCATCTTCATGAGAGATAACTTCACCATGAATTTCCAATTAGCTAATGAGTTTCTGAAACCTATCATAGGTTTTATCCAGTCCTTCAGATCTTGATGCAATAAAATTCTCATATTGCTGCTTCAGAATGGTCTTCTGCATTTTCTTTGATTCTTTGTTGCCTCTAAACCTGGCCTTAATAGCTTCCCATAAGGTCTTTGCATCCTTGATTCCATGAAACTTTAATAGGTGCCCATCAGGAATGGCCAACAACTGAGTGCTTTTAGCTTTTAATTCATTCTTTCTTGCCAGCTTTTGTTCTGCAGTTTTAGGAGGAATAGGACCTTCAGTACTAGCTGATGCAACAGCAGGTGCATCACCATTCACAATAACCTCCCAAAGAGCATAATCAGTATGAGTAAGATATTGCTCCATTCTCATGCTCCATAGATCATAATCTCCAGTTTTGAGTACTGGAAGTTTTAGTGCAGACACTGTTTGGGTAGTTTCTGACTGTGATTCCATCTTCTCTTTGATTATGAGATCTTGTGTAGATATAGTGTTCTTCTTATTCAGAGTTTCTTCAACAAGCTCTGATACCACTTGTTGATCCCTTTTGAACAGATCTTACTTAGCTTGTTAAAGCTTAGTTATATTGGATAAATCCAAGACAACTATAGTAGAAACTAAGATTGAGAATATCACAAACTATGCGGAATCTAGTTTGTAATACTAAGAAGAACAATGAAACAGTAAAACAAGATCTTTACTAAACTTTCAGTATATTGAATACTATTTTGAATTACAAAATAGCTATGAATACTAACTATGATTGCTATGCAAACTATGAATACTAATATGAAAACTGATGTGTAAAACTGATATCTAGATCTATGTCGTAGGGTTCCTTTTATACACTAAGGAAACCCTAATGGGCTTACAAAACGCGTCAAGTGATCAATGCATATCTATTCCTAATATATCTCATGCATATCACTTTAGCAGTACTAACTACATAACTAACAGTACTAATAAACTGGCAGTACTAACACTTTGTACTGGCAGTACTAACTATTACATTAACAGTACTAATGACTTAAACTATTTCTTCTAATCTTTAACAGCAGTAGTTTCTTTAATCAATAGTATTAACTTGAGACGCCTTTATTCCCAACATTAGGGTCTTTCTTTATATCAATTACGTAGAAATCGTTTAACAGTTTCAGTTTATTTATGCGGACTTCTACGTCTTTGACAATCCCAACGGGGTAAGATTTGGTTTCGTCAGCTAACCTAAAGATTTGGTCAGTATCTTCTAATAATCTGATGTTAAGCTTTTTGAAGAGTTATAATGGGATTATGTTCACACATGGTCCTAAATCAGCTAAGGTGTCGAAAGGCTTTGAGTCCCCTAATCTACAGGGTAGAGTGAATAGCCCAGGGTCTTCCATCTTGGCAGATACTTTGCCTTAGATAGATGCTGATCTATTTTTACCTAGTACTAAGCTCTCTACGTATTTATCTAACATTGCATTATAGATTGGAGCGTGAGCTAGGACTTCAAGAACTGGTAGGTTAAGATGTAAATCCTGGAATTCATCTTCAATAGTTGATTTGGGTTTTTCATTTTGTTCTGTTCTAATCCCCATCCTGGTTTGCAGCTGGGAATGCCTTGCCTCCTTGGAACATGTTTTGACGACATTGATTGAAGTGGAGGGGTGAGATAAGCATTGGGGGTCTTCAGTTGGGTAAGAACGAGCAGACAAAACTGAAGTTGTGGTGTTAACGTTCAGTTTTGGGTTCTTAACCGTGTCTCTAGGGAGTGCTCCTGCCATTCGATCTGTGATGGCTTTCAACACTGTGTCGATTTTGTTGGTCATCTCGCTTTGTTGTTGTTTGAAATCGGCTTCAAACTTGGACAATCTAGCGTCTTGAGATGCCATGAAGTTGGACACCAATCCTTCGAGATTTGATTGATTGTTAAAGTTTTAAGGATTGTTGTTGAAGGAACGGTTCAGGATTGAACCGTTGGGTTGGAACCGGTTAGGTGGGTTTGAAAAATTATTTTGGGAATTTTAGGGTTGTCTCCACCTAAGGTTTGGGTGACTTTTCCATGACGGATTATAGGTGTCACCAAGATTGTTTTGCTCGGGTTTGAAAGTGTACCACTTACCTCCCGCTTCGTCGGTACGCGAGGATGCATATTCAACAAAGGCTTGTTCAGGATTTTCCATGCAGTACTGAGTGTCATGGGGACCACTGCAGATCTCACATGAAGAAGTGATTTTGTTCACTTGAGTAGGTTGCATCGGAGCAAGATGAGCTTCCATCAAGCGTTGAACTTGATTTTCGAGCTCGATGAGGCGGCGGTCGGATGTACTCGGGACATCTTGAGGCAAAGAGATTGCCTTGACCGGCTTAGCAAAATCCCTTGGGTCGTTCCAACTTTCGTTGTCATAGAGGGCGAGGTCCTCTAATAATGCCCAGGATTCTTTGGCGTTTCTGTCACGAAGCTTGCCACCGGCCGATTGGTCAATGGTTCATCTTGTGACGGGATTGACATGGTCATAAAAGATTTGGACTTGGAGCCAAAGATCGATGCCATGATGAGGGACTTTTTAGAGTAAGTCCTTGAAACGAGTCCATGCTTCTGAGAGAGATTCTCCTTGATGTTGTTAGAACATCAGGATATCGTTGCGAAGTTTTTACAGTCCTTCCCGGTGGAAAGAATTGAGCAAGGAAACGAGTAGTAAGATCCTCCCATGTGGTGATGGATCCTGCTGGAAGACGTTCAAGCCAGTTGCTAGCTTGATCGCGAAGGGAAAATTGAAATAAATGCAGGCGCGTTCTTTCCTTGTTTTCACCGTCAAGGTCAAGTGAGTCCATAAGTTTTAAGAAATCCTTGAGGTGTTGGTTTGGATCCTCGGACCGAAGTCCGTGGAATCAGCATCCGTTTTGCACCAACCGGATGGTGTCGGATCGAAGAGGTACCACATTGTTCCTTACGAGGAGCTCAATGGTATTCCTGTAGCCCTCGTGGCTAGGTTTGGAGTAATCTCCAAGAGTACGGATAGGATTCGCGTCTCCCATGGTGGTTGACGAGAATGGATTACGAAACAATTAACACAAAGAAAAGATAGACTACGAGAAAGCTAATATACGAAATTAAAATTCTCACTTGATAGGAATTAAGCGAGTAGAACTAAGTTAAACTATGATCAAAACCTAACTATTTACCCGGCAGCAGCACCAAAAACTTGATGTGGAGGGTCGTAGAGACTTCTACAAGAAGTTTTAAAACTCCCTAGGAAGTGTATCTAATCGTTGCAGTGTAGTATAGGCAAGACTCGGGGGTTGTTATCGTTCTCTAGGGGAATAGGTTGGGAAGGCTTGATCATAGTCTAACAGATTCTAGGGGTTGAGAGAAGATTCTTTTTGTGTTTTTATATTTTATGAAAGCATGTAAATCTATAGTTTGAGAGGCTGGTTTGTTTAACTAATAACTAAACTAATTAATATCTAAACTAATGGTGATAAATTTATGATAAACAAATGTATTTACCTAATCATGCACTAGTCCTCAGATTGCTTCTCCTAGATATGTCGCTTTGTCACACTTGTGATGATCTGTGTAAGTATTTCCTAGGTCATGAACGGATTACACGAACTCGCCGTTTATTTAATATTCCGTTAAGGCAACGCACAAGTAAGGTAGTATGAAGACTATTACAAGGCCCCTAAGAGTATATTAAATGCAATTAAAATATCTTAAGAGGGATCAACCATATAATGGGTAGGGTTGTATGAAGACTGTTACCGATGGTATCATTTCTACACACTCGCGTTTCCCTAGACATGTCAACAACGATACAGACAAAAGTTGGTTTTCTAAATCCTAACGCGCACATTCATTAATAAGAAGAAACTTTAAAAGGATCTACAACCTAAGTTTCATGCAATCATAGATAAATACAAAGGAGGGTTTAGCCTCACATGTTATAAAGAAAGCAAGAAGATAAATTAATCAAACAACACTGTTAGGAATTCACTTTACGTGACGACATTTACATAATTACCATTGTTTATCATATCACCACACACACTTTCTCTTACTACTCTCTCTCACTAAAATGGCTATCATGTGGTTTGACTCACCTAGACCACCGGATCATAGTTTATGTGATTTTGTCAATTGGTATCAAGAGCCATGGAGTGGTGTGTTTAGTTTTTGTGTTTATTTTTTTATTAGTGTTCAAAACCTTTACAAAGAACAAAATCTTGATTTAAACTTTTTCGGCTTAAAAACCTTAAAGTTGTCATTTTTCTTGTTCCTAGAGGGTTAGTAACACTAGTTGTACAAGATTTTTTGCAAAAAAACAATCAAAAATGTGTCTTTTTGAGTTTTGAAAATTTGGGTTTCATCTCAGTTACAACCGAACTAGTCTTGTCTGTTGGAACCGAACTAGAAGATCGAACAAGTTAACCGAACTAGTTAACCGAACCAGTGGAACCAAACGAGTTGGTTTTAGTTGGAACCGAACGAGTTGTTTTTAGTTGGAACCGAACGAGTTGGTTTTAGTTGGAACCAAACGAGTTGTTTTAGTTGGAACCGAACGAGTTGTCATCAGTTGGAACCGAACTAGTTTTCGTCAGTTGGAACCGAACTAGTTTCTTTAGTTGGAACTGAACGAGTTGTTATTCGTTGGAACCGAACTAGTTGATTTTAGTTTGTACCGAACTAGTTTTCTTCAGTTGGAACCGAACTAGCTATTTTAGTTATAACCGAACGAGTTGTTTTAGTTGGAACCGAACGAGTTTTCATCAATTGGAACCGAACTAGTTTCTTTAGTTGGAACCGAACGAGTTTTCTTCAGTTGGAACCGAACTAGTTATTTTAGTTGGAACC
>BQNB010144523.1:0-16844 GCA_026074375.1 Tanacetum coccineum
GATTCTGAAATGGTCAAAGGCAAAAGAGAACAAAATAGATCTCTTACCTTGAAGGCCAAAAAGGAATCAAGTGATGAATATAGTTCGACTTCCGATAGTGAAGACGAAGAATAGGCCATGGCCGTGAGAGACTTCAAGAAATTTTTCAAAAGACGAGTAAAATTCGTAAGGTAACCACATGATGAAAGAAAGTTATCTCAAAGAAATAAAGACTACAAAAATGGCAAAAGGCGAAAGAAAATGTTTTAAATGTGGGGATTCAAATCACCTCATTGGAGAGTGTCCAAAACTATCAAGAAGCTATAATCAAAGAGCCTTCATTGGAGGATCATGGAGTGATAGCGACGAAGATGAAGAAGAAAAGACTAAAGACAAAAAATGTCTTATGGCTAAAGCTTCTAATGAGGTACTTTCTGAAACCGAATTCTTTAGTGATGACCAATCATCGTTAGATGAAAAAGACTTAGATAATGAATATAATCGACTATGCAAAATAGGTCTAAAAGTCATGGCTAAAAATAAATCACTAAAACAATTTAAAAATAAATTAGAAAATAAAGTACTAGAACTAAAAAATAAACTATCTAGAATAGAAAAGGGTAAAGAGGTCAATGAAAAATGTAAAACATGTCAAGACCTTAGATTTGAAAATGAAAAACTTAAGAAAGAAATTTCTAAGCTTAATCAATTTAATAATAGTAGTAAATCGCTTAAGAAAATGTTAAATCTTCAAAAACCTTCCGGTGATAAATCCGGCCTAGGATTTAATTTTACCAAAGGATCAACTAGTGAGTCTAAACAAGTGAATTTTGTTAAATCACAAGAGGTTAAGTCTAAAGAAAAAGTAGTAGAATTAAACTCAAGCCCAAGACCAAAATTTATGCTTATAAACAATACTAAAATACCCATTGCAAGCGAAGACAAAGTAAAACGTTTTTATAAACCTTCTTTAAAACCCGGAGTTGACTTTACTAAGCCTAAAACGAGATCTAAGACTACTCCTTTAAAAAGAACTAATAACTCTTACCCTCGGTCTAAAACACCACAACCTAGGAGAGATCAAATTAGATAAAATTACCCCAATAATAATCATTCAATGTGGAATTATTCACAACAACCAAACTTCTCTTCGTGGGGAATATGTCCACCTTATATGTATAAATGCAACTTATGCACAAACATGTGGGAACTAATTAATTTTGAACCCTATGAGAATAATTAAGGCCAAGTGGTTGAGTCATTTACACATTTTAGTAAAGTTGTTCATTAAGTTTCTTGGAATCCGAAGAGTGATACATTCTTAAAATCTTACGGTCGGATTTACCAAATGATTCTCCTTCAAGTATCTCACTTGAGGTTTCTGAAGAATAAACACATTGTGGGCAAAGGTATGTCTTCTTTCCAAACTCTTTAGATTTTAGATTATGTGTTAGATGCTAAATGATCATATATTATCATGTTACATATAGTATATGCTAATCAAATAAGTTATAGCTAATAGAATATATCTTAAGCTTGTAGAGATAGTGTAGTCACTAGAAATGCCATTTGTTGGTTTTCTAGAATTAAGAGAGTTTGTTCATTATGAACTCATCTCTCACGTAGTTGAATTAAGATTCTCTACGTACCTCTATAAAATGGAAATCTTCTATGTCCACTAGTAGCGAACTCACGTAGATGAAGAAAAGTGAGTTAGTGGGAAATTATTAACATAGAAGTAGGATTAGTTTTTCATCTTACGCCGGAAAGGCATGACATCAAAACACTATGGATGAAACAAACTCTCTTCGACTACGACGTCTGCCTCGTCTACACGTCTACAATAAACTACGTCTATCGAAATCCTCTCATGAAGCTTTAACTTCATTCAATCATTCTATCGTCATATATTTATCATCTCTTAAAAATTCCAAATTGTGACAATTAATTATTTCATCCGAGATAATTAATTTACTCAATTGACAAGAAGTTAATTGAAAACGTCACTAAATCCTCGTTAAATCTTCTCTCGGCTTGACAACTTGATTATTTCATCCGAAGTAATCAAAGTATTTTTAATTAACGAAAAGTTAATTAAAACGTCAATGAAATTTCGTCAATCATCTCTAAACCATCTCACGATCCAAAAATCTTGACAACTTAATTATTTCATTGGAAAATTTATTTAAGGTTAATTAACTTGACGAAAAGTTAATTAAAAGTGTCAAGTATTTTTCTCTCGTCTTCAACTCCATTTCTATCGACAACTAGATCTTCTAAAATAATATTACTAGTAGCTCCCGACGTATTTTGATAATTGTACATTTACAAAACTAGTCAAAATCGAAAAACAATTTTTTTTCTCTCAGATAGGCGGCCCCCTTAAAATTAAGGGGACCGGCCGTGTAAATATAGGCGGCCCCCTTAATTTTAAGGGGACCGGCCTATTTAATTTGCCAAACACTCTATTTTTTCTGCAAAACACAACACCAAACACTCATTTCCGTTCATATCTCCTCCTTCCTTGCTACTGTGTGATGAAAACCAACACCCAAAACCACCAAAATTCAAACCTTCAAAACACCATTCGATCAAAATTTCGCAAGGGCAACACCAACAACAAGAGTTAACAAAACCTTGATTGTCTGATGTCCTATACTTTTCTCTTTCAATTTCATCCAATTTTGCTCTCAATCAAAATTTATGGTATTTTTTTTAATTTTTGTGTCTTTTACATTTTCGATTAGAACTAGGAAATCCATAACTATAATGATTCCCGTAGTCATAGGAATTCAACATTTTCAATAGGATTGAGTCAAAAAAAATTGGTTCAAAAACTTATAAAAAATGGATATATTTTTTTGAATTTTTTTTAAAGAAATTTCAAAACAAGATTCTATACATTGTTGATTCATGCAAAAAACACGTTAAAATGATTATACATTGTCTTTCGAAACATACATTCCTAAAGGCATATTTTTTGACGATTAATGGTAAGTTTCTATAAAAATTAGGGGCTGTTTTGGTTAGTTCTTAGGATCGGATTTTTAGAGTCAAAATGACCATCACTATATTTTTATCACATGTAAACTAACTTGTATAAGTCATCAAGATATATAATTCATATATATATTGATACATTTTATAAAAAGTGTAAAATAAAGGGGCGTTTGGTTTAACATTTTAAAACATAGTATTAAGTCAAAAGAAACACCTTTAACTCTCGTCAAGTCAAAAATAATGAACTTATATTTGTCAACAAAATATGCAACTTAACGTATATCGTTCGACAAATTTAGTCAAGTTTTGTATTGATAAGAGAGTGTTTGGTTCATCTTCTAGATGTTGAAATATATAATTAATATATACTCTTCGACATTCTAGATTAAGTCAAAAATAAATTAAGGAACATATGGATCACTTCTTAGGTTTTTATTTTTAGAGTCGAAGTAATCCTTGTCCCATATTTGTCATTTTTCAAAAACTTTATTTTATTTTATTTTCTTATTGTAATACATTATTTTGTTGTTGTCCTATTTAGGTGATAAACATGCCTCGAGCAACTGTCGGTGATACCTCTCTTACCCGTTCATACATTCCCAATGTTTCCCAAACACCCGGTATCGCTCCTTCTATCGCACACTTCTACAAACCTATTGAAGACCGATGTATTCATGAGGGTAGAGTTGTTGATCAACTTTACTACACATCTGATCACATCGATCGTTTTTTTTCTAACATTCGTCTTAATTGTCTCTACGAAATCAATGAGCCAATTGTCCCTCATTTTGTTCTAGACTTTTATAGTCAAGTCACTCTTCAAAGAGATGCCTCCGGAGTTATTCTTATCTCTTTCATGATTCAAAACAAATTCATCACTCTTTCTCTCCAACAATTCAGTCAAATTCTCAGAATATCATTCGATGGCCAAGCTGTCTTCACAAATGAATAGGATCTTGGTTCTATTGCATACTCATAAGAAACCAAAGGACCATAACATACCTATCTTCGTACTCCTGAAGAAATTCACCAATTTCTTCAATTTTAACGTATTGACCCTAACCGCATCATCAAACACAAAAACGTCATTCTTTCACCAAATCAAGTTCTAACTAAAGAACTGAGACCAGATTTAAAAAGATGGAACGAACTCATTTATGAGAATGTGTTCGGATTAGGAGGACACTGAGACTATCTCCCGGCTTTCCTTGCTCATATATTATATTGTATCCTAGCCGAGCAACAATATAATCTTGCCTATTTCTTTGTCAAAAGAATTGAAAGTGCACGAGCAACTCCTAAAGCCCATATTCCTTATGGTATGTTCTTTTACATGTCTCTTTTGACATGGCATGAACTTTACACTCATCTTGACAAGGCTTCTATGATGTCGTTGAAGAGTCATGGTCACTTGCTCTAAGACAACCCGTCAACCCAAAGTGATCATGGAAAAGCCCTGTCACTCTTGTCTCTTTCAACCTTGTGCCCATCATATCCGTAGATCTTATCTCACCAGGAGTGAGATGAGGATGTGGTGCTCTTGTGCTAGTACCCCTATCCTACAACTACTAAACTCTCCTCAAACCCTCTCGATTACCAAAAATTGAAGTTCCCAATTTCTTTTGAAACAAAATGATGATCTTCTCTTCGAATGTCAAACCGACTTGCTCATCCAAACACAACAAATGCATAAGGAACTTAGAGGTGGATTCAAGTCATCTGGCAAGGCATTACGAGGAGTCTTTGGCAAGAAGAAGTACTGAAGATGTTGAGTGATGACTAGCTTGGTAGAATAATTGGTTTAGGACTTTATGTGCACTTATGTTTATGATTAATCGATTGTGTGATGACAATCTGACTTAGTCGGAAGAACTTGAACTTCTTTAAGCTTGCTTAGGACCTTTAATTTCTATGTTCATTAGCTGCTTTTATGGTCCTGCAATTTGTTATTTTTATTGGTGCAACATACATGATATACTTGATTTCATGCATATATATATGTTCACATGTGACTTGCTGTAAATTGACCACCAAAACACAACCTTTCTCACAAATTTTTACAAAAAATCAAATTTTTGTTCATTTGGAAAACACCAGATAGGCGGCCCCCTTAATTCATAAGGGCGCTCCCCTTAAAGATAAGGGGGCCGGCCATTAATTAAGGGGACCGACCATCTGGTTCACGGATTTTACTGTTTCTTTCTGCTTTTAACCCTCTTTTACCTAGCCTCAGCTATCCTTACCAGAATGCTCGAACATATTTTGGAAAATCCTAAACTAATTCAAACTCATTCCATTTCCAAACCATTTTCTTCCAATAAATTCTCTCCAAATGCACATCACTACTTCTTCATCCATTATCAACCAGCATAAACCTCCATGGCATCAACTGGGCTTCCATTTCCAAAGCTTCTAAAAGAAAAAAATCAACATCATTCCACCAAAACAATTGTTTGTGAATTTAACTCAAGATGACACCAAAACCCCATCACCCAAGCATCAACTCTCATCACCTAGTGCTCCTAATGCACCCTCAAAAACACCATCAACCAAAGGCACTTCCTCATCCTTCATTGACTACACACCCAAATCACCAACCTCATCCACATCATCATCAACAAATAGTTACTTGAACTTACCAACATACCCTCCTCCAAGAGTTCTTCCACCTCCTCCAACTTAAGAAAATGCATCAATGAACATCACTCTCACCCTTTCACCAATTACCCCACTTGATGTCTAATTTGATACTCCATCACTGATATGTGAGAAATCACATATCCTTTTTATATCAAAAATGACCCTTAAATGATCAAAATGTGCAAAAATATGCTTGTATTTGTGTATTTTGTTGCTTGTGAATATGTAGGTACGAATATTGCAAAAATCACAAGGAAATGGTCAAAACCGGACAAACACGAACACGAGAACGAAGAGAGTGCACAAGAGCTGAAAGTTTCTAGTAAGATTAATAAAGTCAACTCTTGGTCAACATTGGTCAATCACAAGAAGACAAAACCTTTGAAAATACCACAAATACCCTTAATGTTAAACCAAATTCAAAAAAAGCCCTAAAACCCTAACACCGTTATCTCTTTTATACTTAGGAGATAACAGTCGTTAAATCCCTATGAGCCATTAAAATTTTTACCGAGGCCCCATATAACCATGGCCCAAATTCTATTCACCGAGACCAAGTCCATCCTATACATACTCGGGTCCAAATAAAGTTTATAAATGAAAAATAAAAAGGCGGGAAATACGTTTTAATGCTTATCTTCTTCCCTGATTTAACCTTGTGTAAAATCAAAGGGTAAATCCCAATTGATAGCGTGGCTGAAAGATTCGAGTACTATGTGCCATCTCAGCAAAGAAAACATCACCTCAAAGGCTCTCATTGGTTAATCTGGGACAAGGAGGACACACGTGGATGCAAGGAAACACACAAGGAATGGAATTTTTGCACTAGATCCCTTATAAAAGAAGCACAAGTACTCTATAGACATACGGATTGCCATGCTGGCAATCCGTGTGCTCACAAATATCAATCCAACGGTCATAAGATGGATCCAATGATTGGCAAAGATTAAAGGGTGTGGATCAAAAGGAGCGTGTAAAAAACTTGGAGACCTAGAAGCTTCCTTATCCTGCTATAAATACAAGGGCATCCTCACTCACATCTATCATCTAGCTTAATTAAGAGTAGTATAAATTAGCTTCATGCTTTATAGTATTTTCTAGCTTATAATAGTTTCAATCTTTGTATACTTTCAGGTAATTGGTTTGTAATCTGTTTTCTATTAATAAAAGTTTGCATTCATTATCAAGTCGTATGTTTTTATATATTTCAATAAAATTTGTAATGGTAGAATTAGCCTTTCTATCTATTGAATAAGCTCTCATTATAAGCTATCATCTCTACTCTTAGATGGCTATCAACCTCAAATAAAGCTCTCAAAAGCTTAGTTGAGCTTATAATACTCAAATCTCACCATCAAATATTACAAAGCTTATTAATGGAAAAGGGAAGTCAATTAAAGAGAACTTCCAGGACCCTACCAGCTTTCACTTGATAAGCTGATGCTTGTTGATAGCTCTTAGAGGCATTGATAGCCTTGTTTGTACAAAGGTTTATGTTAAGTTTCAAATTACCATTCTGTCTTTCTTACTTAGCTTAAACCTGAATTTTAGTTTAATTGTGCTTATATCTTGCTTATTTTATTTTATTTATGCTTAATTTGGATCGCTTATTGTCCCCCCCCCCCCCCCCCCCCACTTTTTGTAGTGATTATATGCTTATTGTGTTAAAACTTAAGTATTAATTCTTAGTTTAAATGTTTCTGTCTTAAAATAAAAATAATTTTTTTTAACTTAAGTGTTATAGCTTATTGTTCTGCTTATTTGTCTGCTCATAAATGTTCATTAAGGTTGATATAACCTGTTTGCTATCTGGTATTTGATATTTGTACTTTAAATCTCATTATCATAAGCTTAAATATGATTTTTGAAGAAATAAGGGGGTGTTTGGGTCAACAGTACTAACTACAAGTTAGTACTGCTTGTGGCCTTTTTGTCTTTCGACTTTGTTTTAGCTTCTTAATTAAGTTAGTTTGAGTTGGATTTATAAGCTGAATTTTGTTAAGACAAGTTTTCATGGTTGAAAATGAGTTAAGCTCAAATCTGTCTAGTCTCATTTGCATTTTAAGCTTCAATCAAATCTAGTAATTGTCATAGCCTCATTTGCTTTCAGTTGTTTGTTAGATCTGTGTTAGAATTGGTCTCTTTGGTCTGCACTTTGTCGAGTTTGGTTTGTGTTGTGCAAACTGCACCAGATAAGAAAACAGGAAAGAAGCTAGTTTTAAGCTTGATTTTCAGATGGTAGGAATTAGAGTTAGGATTGGATTTTCAGCATACAAGTAGATTAGGGATCATAGTTAATCTATTTTAAATTAGTTTTCAATAATTAGCTTATTTGATTATCTGTTTTTAGCTCTTAAAATAAGCAATTTGTCTTTTAAATTTTAAAAAGGAAAGTCAGCATTTGCTCACTAATCTGTCTGTTTTCAAAAGCCTTTTAACTAAGTATTGTTTTCCAAATCTCTTTCAAAAAGCATTTCCAAAAAGCCTTTAAGTCAAGCTTTCAGAAAATACAAGTTTAAGTTCCTTTCTTGAATGCTTATTTGTTAGCTTAAAAATAGGCCTTAAGTTTGGTGTTAGGCCTGTTTGGTTTCAAAGTTCTCATAAAAGCTTATTGAAATTTTCAGCTTATGGATTGTTATTTGTGCTTATTTCTTGTTCAGGTTAGCTTATTAGGATAAGTTTAGTATAGGAGTAGCTTAGTAGTTCAAGCTTAGCTTATTTTCAGCTTATTAAGTTGCCTTTATTTAGATATAAAGCCTTTAGTTTTCTAGTGTAAGTTGTTAGCTTTTCAGCTATTTTTCTAGCTTATTTAGTGCTTTTCAAAGATAGTTGCTGTTATTAAAGTTGCTTATTTCCAGTTTTTCTACAACTTTGTTTTTTAAAGTTTTTCTAAAAAAAGGAAGATGGAAGTCGGGGTGAGCAAGGCTCGAACCCCCGACCTCAACATCCTCACCTTTTATAACACAACACTCAACACACTCAACCAACGCCACCTGGGGACTTTTTCATTTCATCTTTGCAAAATTATTCTTTATATGCATTTTAGCTCTTTAGGTATAATAAGCTGTTTTTGCTTAATACCCAGCTTATTCGATAAGCTGTGTTTCCAATTTTATTTTTCTTAGATTCTTCACCATTCAAGCTATTTTCCGTAATTTTTATAGATTTTTCATAAAACGTTTAGTATTTTTTATATTTAATTTTCTTTAAAATCGTTTTTAATTCATAAAAAATATAAAAAAGTTAAAAAAATATAATTTTTTTTTGAAAATTTTCTTTTATCATATAGTTTCTAGGAAAATTAGTTTTACTTCCGTAGGGTTAAAATTGCAAAATTTTGATTTTTAAAGAACGGGATTTATTCCCGTTCACGTTTTTTGTGTTTTTAAACTCAATTCAACTCCGTTTTTGTTTAGTTTTCTTTAATCTTCCTTTTTAGTCAATTAGGGTTAGTTAAAAGTGAAAATTTCATTTTAGGTTTATTTTTGAAAATTTAGGGTTTTTAGGTCCCATTTAGGATTCCCGATTTGCGTTTTTAGTTAAAATTTACTTTCCCGTATTGATTTCTCATAGTTAGGTGTAATAGTCTCTTTATTTGCTCACTAGTAGGATTTTAGAAAACAAATCATCTTCGAACCAATTCAAATCATTGTCTAAATAACAAACGTGGTCTCAATTTCATAAATCTTTGGGAAAACGACCCGGTAATCACTTACCGGTTAAAAACGTGTAGTATTTTTGTAAGATTTTTCCTACTACCTTTGTCCTCAAGGGTAACTTGGGAATTTTCTCATACTTTTATATTATTATACGTATATATATGAAATTGTCTACACCAATTTTTGGCGTCGCTGCCGGGGATTTGTGATTAAGATTCTTTCGTTTGAAGTTTGTCGATCGTGATTTGGAGAACCTTTCGTTTTCGAAAGTTACTCTTTTAAGTAAATCAAAAATAAAAAAAAATAAAAATTAAAAAAATATAAAAAGTAAAAAAAATATTTTTCTTTTCTTTTTAGTATAAGTAGAAGATTAAAAACAAAAATACAAAAATATTTGCTCTTCCGGATTTTTTGATTTTTCTCGTTAATTTATGAATATAAAAAATTAACAAAGTTGATAAAAGAACACCAACAAATAATACCTTCAACTAAGGTATTATCCATCAATAAGTTCCCGAACAAAAGATTAATTTTTTTTACCGTTTGTGTCACTTACGAAAAAGGCGCACTTCTTTTGTAAAATTTATTTTACTTAAGAGAGTTACCCTAAGTTTGTTGATTATTCGGTAAACAAAAAATATTTCATTTTCTCATTTCTTTTATCATTTCATTTGTTTGTTTAGTGCATGCGCACTAGAAATTCCAATTTTTCAAATAATCATACGTAAACCATTTCCGAGACGTCGAAAATAAAGGCCGTCTCCAAATTATAGTCAGAACCCGAGCTTCGTACTATCGTTGCATATATGGAGGAACTACATGGAAGAACTGCTCGAGCACCCACGGAAGGGTAAAGAGAGCTATCTTATTTACGAAATTATTGCGGATCATTTGAGATTAAAACATATTTTTTACAATTAGTTCAAGCAAACCGTTTCTCGGTTTAGAGAACGAAATCTCAAGCTTATATCAATAGTTTCAAAAGGATTACCTCGACTCTAGAATTTAGGAATGTACAAAGATGTGATTAAGCTAATGATGTTTCCTTATTCACTCGAGGGGGCTGCTAAAACTTGGTACGAGAAAGACCTCTAATTCAAATCTAGACTTGGGGTATATCGTTACAAATTCGTGATTAATTTTTCCCTCCTTACGAGACTTACTCACTTAATGAATAAAAATCTCTCGTTTGACCCCAAATTCGATGAGTCTTTTAGTGAAGCGTGGGAACGATTTAAGAAAATACTTAGAGCTTGTCCCCACCACGGATTTACGGAGTTAACTCAAGTTGATACCTTTTATAACGGTTTAAACCACAATGATCAAGACTCCTTAAATGCCGTGGTGGGTGGAAATCTTTTGAGTAAGATGACTAGAGAAGCTTTGAATATAATTGAGAACAAATCAAAAGTGCGTTATTCACGAAACAAACCAAATGCTTCTAGGATGAATACGACTTCTAGGGAAAGTGATAGTAAGACGGATGAGAGAATTGATAAGCTTGCAGATCAACTTTCGACCTTAGTCGAGATTGTTTCTAAGAAAGTTGTCACTCCCGCTCCGGTTAAAGCGGTTGAGGAAACTTGCGTTACTTGTGGTGGTGCCCATTCTTGGTATAATTGTCCGACTACCGATAACAATCAAGCTAGTGTTTGTGCGACCACGGGTACTTACAATCAAGTTAACCCTCCGAACCGTGTTAGTAATCAAATGGCACCACCAGGTTTTGCTCTGGTGCAAAACAATGGTCAAAATAGGTTTAATAATCAAGGTCAAGGGAATAATTTTAATCGGGGAAATAATTTTCATGGTAATCAAGGTTTTCAAGTTCAGAATAATCATGCTTCGAATTTTCAAAACCAAGGATTTCAAAACCAACCTTTTCAAGTGCCTAATAATCAAGTTCAACAAGAGATTTCAAATGATTTTTCGAGTTACAAGAGAAATAACGATCAAATGTTGAGAAACATGCAAAATCAAATCAACTCGTTGAAAGGAGACCTTAAGAATGAAATTCAAAACACGATAAAATCTCAACAAGCCGTCATGATGAATCAACAAACTACCTTTCAAAATAATTTACAAAACATGATATGTGGATTATTTTAGAACCAAGCCTCAACTTCGGGTACTCTTCCGAGTAATACCATTCCAAATCCAAAGGGTAAGATGAAAGCGATCACTACTCGAAGTGGTGTTGCTTACGAGGGACCCTCGATTCCTACTAATCCTTCTCCTAAAAAGGTAGTGGAACGAGAAACCGAGGAGACAATGAATAAGGAGCAATCTAATTTCCAAGGAAGTATCGTTCAAATCCCACCTCCGGTTACCCCCATTTCTATTCTGGAACCTGATGTTCCAAAGACTTTGCCTAAAACCATTCCAATTCTGGAACCCGATGTTCCGAAGAATTTACCTAAGCCACATATTCCATATCCTTCTCGACTTAATCAAGAAAAGTCTCGTGACAAAGCTTCTAATCAAAAAGAGAAGATTTTTCAAATGATTCAAGATTTGCGTTTTGACATAAGTTTCGCGGATGCTTTACTCTTGATGCCAAGATTTGCTCCTACGATTAAGAGTTTGCTCATGAATAAGGAAAAATTGCTTGAGTTAGCTAAGATACCGTTGAACAAGAATTGCTCGGCGATGCTTCTTAAAAATCTTCCCGAAAAGCTTGGAGATCCGGCATGTTCTTATTACCATATAATTTCCTGGGACATGGGATGTATGTCACGCCTTGGCCGATCTTGGCGCGAGCATAAATCTTATGCCTCTTTCTATTTGGAAAAAGCTTTCTTTACCTGAACTTACATCAACTCAGATGACTTTAGAGTTAGCGGACCGATCAATTACTTATCCTAAAGGACTCGCCGAAGACGTTTTTGTCAAAGTTGGGAAATTTCATTTTCCTATTAATTTTGTTGTTGTTGATTTCGAAGCCGATCCTTGAGTACCTCTCATACTTGGGAGATCCTTTTTGAGGACCGGTCGTGCTTTAATTGATGTTTATGGAGAAGAAATAACCCTTTGGGTTGATAACAAAGCTGTCACTTTTAATTTAGATCAAACTACGAGATATTCCTCTACAAATGATAAGTCGGTAAACCGAATTGACATCATTGATGCAGTTTGTGAGGAGTATGCTCCGAAATTGCTAGGATTTTCTAATTCTTTGGTTGGAAATCCCACCTCGACGTTTGAGCCGTTTACTTCCGAATTCATTTTAGAAGAAATCAAAGCTTATCTCAAGGATGATTCAATTTCACCGGAAATTGATCATGCCGATTGCGATCCGGAGGAAGATATTTGCTTAATTGAAAATTTGTTAAATAATGACCCGTTTCAACTTCCTTCGATAGACCTTAAACAAAGTGAAGTCACCGAGGCAAAATCTTCAATTGAAGAGCCTTCGGAATTGGAGTTAAAAGATTTACCGTCCCACTTGGAATATGCTTACTTGGAAGAGAATGACAAATTACCAGTAATTATTGCAAAAGGTTTAAAAAATGATGAAAAAGATGCTCTCTTAAAAGTGCTTAAATCTCATAAACGGGCCATTGCTTGGAAAATCACCGACATCAAGGGTATCGACCCTCGTTTTTGTACACACAAAATCTTGATGGAGGATGATTACAAACCTACGGTTCAAAGTCAAAGACGGGTTAACCCAAAAATTCATGAGGTAATAAAAAAGGAGGTCCTAAAACTTCTTGATGCCGGTATGATTTACCCGATCTCCGACAGCCCATGGGTTAGTCCAGTGCATTGTGTTCCAAAGAAAGGAGGAATTACCGTTGTTGCTAATGAAGAAAATGAATTAATTCCAACACGTTTAGTTACCGGGTGGAGAGTTTGTATCGACTATAGGAAGTTAAATGAAGCGACTCGAAAAGATCATTTTCCATTGCCGTTTATGGATGGGGGGTTGGGGGGGGGGGGGGGGGGGGTGGGGGGGGTGGGGATCAAATGTTAGTAAGGATTGGCCAGGGAATGAGTTTTATTGTTTTCTAGATGGATTTTCAGGGTATTTCCAAATACCAATAGATCCCCAAGACCAGGAGAAAACTACTTTCACATGCCCGTATGGAACTTTCGCGTACCGTCGCATGCCATTTGGCTTGTGTAATGCTCCCGGTACTTTTCAACGGTGTATGATGGCCATATTCCATAGTATAAATGAGCTTCTCGAAAACGACACATAATGGAGTGTTTAAAGGAAGGTCAATGAACTTATGCTCGCGATTACTACTATGGGGATAGTTATGTGCGATTCGAATACGATAATGTAGAACAGAAACTCTCTTCGTGCTGTAATTTCTAGCGTGATACTACTATACTAGATTGGTTGCTAATAAACTCGGTGATTCCTACTACTCACCCACCCCCCTTAACTCTCCCAAACTCAGCGCACGACCGCGGCGCGGGGCGCGCGGTGGGACTCCCAATAGGCGGGGGGAGAGACGAATTACCCTCCCCCACGCTAATTTAGTTCTTATTTGGAGGAACGCCTGCCCCTCCTCGATGTGTGAGAAGGCATATCTGCGGTCCCCTAGGCATAATGAATTTTCAAAGTCAGGACATTGACGGTCGTTGTCGCTAAAGTCGATGTTATCGCTAAGCTCCCTCACCCGACTACCGTTAAAGGTGTTAGGAGTTTCCTAGGTCATGCATGTTTTTACCGTCATTTTATCCAAGAATTCTCCAAAATAGCTAGACCAATGAGTCACCTTCTTGGGAAGGAAACACCGTTTTTGTTTTCTAAGGATTGTATTGATGCTTTTCAGACTCTTAAAAAAAGCTTACTAAAGCTCTGATCTTAGTTGTCTTGGATTGGAACCTACCTTTCGAACTCATGTGTGATGCAAGTAATTCGCGATTGGTGCGGTTTTAGGACAACGAAGATCGAAGCACTTTCAGCCTATACATTATGCTAGCAAGACAATGACAGAAGCTCAAATTCATTACACTACCACGGAAAAGGAAATGCTTGCCGTTGTGTATGCTTTTGAAAAGTTTTGACCATATCTTGTCTTATCTAAAAGCATAGTGTATACGGATCACTCGGCTTTAAAGTACCTTATGAACAAACAAGACGCTAAGCCGAGGTTGCTCCGGTGGGTTCTTCTCCTACAAGAATTTGATATCACCATCCGTGATAAAAAAGGAAGTGAGAACCTTGCGGCAGATCATTTATCTAGACTTGAGAATCCTCATAAGGATGTGTTAGAAAACAAGGACATAAATGAACATTTTCCTTTAGAGACTCTTGGAGTTATATCTAGTGGAAGTACCCCATGGTTTGCGGACTATGCAAATTACCATGCGGGGAATTTTATCATCAAAGGAATGACAACTCAACAAAAGAAGAAGTTTTTCAAGGACGTTAAACATTATTTCTAGGACGATCCCTATCTTTTTCGTATATGTGCGGATCAAATCATTCGACGGTGTGTGCATGGGCAAGAAGCTTTTGAAATCCTCAAAGCTTGTCATGAAGGACCCACCGGGGGCCATCATAGTGCCAATCTCACCGCTCGAAAAGTATTTGATGCCGGTTTCTTTTTTGGAAAACCATATACGAAGTTGCCATACAAATGATCAAATTTTGTGATGTGTCCAAAGACAAGGCAAAATTTCACAACGAGAATGAGAGCCTCAAAAATCGTATCCAAGTTTGTGAAATCTTCGATGTATGGGGTATCAATTTTATGGGACCATTTCCGTCTTCACATGGGAATAAATACATCCTCGTAGCCGTTGATTATCTTTCAAAATGGGTTGAAGCAAAGGCGCTCCCCACAAATGATGCTCGTGTTGTAGTTAAGTTTTTGAAATCTCTTTTTGCCCGATTCAGAACACCTAGAGCTATTATAAGCGATCGTGGGACCCATTTTTGTAATGATCAGTTTGCTAAAGTAATGTCTAAGTATGGGGTCACTCATCGTTTAGCTACCGCTTATCACCCTCAAACGAGCGGTCAAGTGGAGGTGTCCAATCGAGGTTTAAAACGTATTCTAGAAAGGACGGTTGGAGAAAACCGTGCCTCGTGGTCTGACAAACTAGATGACGCTTTGTGGGCATTTCGTACTGCTTTTAAGACACCAATTGGTTGTACGCCTTACAAGTTAGTGTACGGAAAGTCTTGCCATTTACCTATCGAATTAGAGCATAAAGCATATTGGGCTTTGAAACATGCTAATTTCGATCTTAAAACCGCGGGTGATCACCAGAAGCTTCAACTTAATGAACTTAATGAGCTTCGTGATCAAGCTTACGAGAATTCTTTGATTTATAAAGAGAGGACGAAGAAGCTTCACGACTCAAAGATCAAAAACCGCATTTTCAATGTTGGTGATCGAGTTTTACTCTTCAACTTCGTCTTAAAGGTTATTCTCCGGAAAGGCTTAAAACTCGTTGGGTCTGGACCCTTTCAACCATCACCAAAGTTTTTCCATACGGAACCATCGAGTTATCTCAACCCGATGGTCCAAACTTTAAGGTGAATGGTCATCGTGTGAAGCATTACTTCGGAGGGGACTTACCACCTAAGGTAGTCCAGGATCTCCACACTTTCTCCAAGGACGAATGAATTCGGGGATCGAGTCAAGCTATGTGACTCGGTTACCAAAAACAAAGCGCTTCGTGGGAGGCACCCCATGCTTATCCTTCTATCTTCTTTCTTATTTCTATTGTGATGTGAGGAGGCTTGTACTCTTCTGATTCTTGTTGTTTGTACTTGTGATTTTTTGTAGGATTGACCCAAAATTTTCTGAAGACTCTCGTGTTCGGTGTTTTGTCCCGGTCCACTCGAGCTTCCTAGCCTTTGCTTGCCATTAGTTTGGGGAAATCCGATATCCTAAGATTATTATCGACTAACATTTATCTTTTAGCATACTTGATAAACGGCTTAAGATTTGTGTGATACTTTCTCCATGCTCGGATTATGCATTTGACTTTTTGAGTTCTAGTATGGGGTTTTTAAGTCTTAGGCTAGGAAACATTGAGGACAATGTTTAATTTTAGTATGGGGTAGTATATCTTCGATATGATCTTACCTACCTTTGCCCGTTGTTCTCACGTACCCTGTTTTCCCACAAAAAATTTTAAAAAAATGAAAATTTTTTAAAAATTTCAAAAATAAAATAAGTGTTTTGTCATAATTTTGACTTTCCTATTGGGTAGAATAAGAATAAATTTTGACCCGATCGAGCGTGTTGAGCTCTAGTTTTTTTTCCTTAACTTTTAGGCTAAGCGTTCGCGGAAATTCGCGAAGAACGAAAAATGATAGAGTTGATTATGAGTTGGATGCTAAACAAGGATTATTTGAAAATCTTAAGATCTCATGTATGTAATTTGTGGCTTTTTCTCCCATAAGCTTTTAACCGGATTAATATACGTGCTATTTTTGGAGATTAAACATAAATCAACATTTTTTATGTAGTGTATAGCAAAAAATTTAGCCTTAGTTCAAACTTATACTTGAATTTTTCAAAAAGAAGTCTTCTATATATAAAGTAAAAAAATGAATGAAAAAATATAATAAATATAAACTGTGGGCTGATA
>BQNB010144524.1:0-16844 GCA_026074375.1 Tanacetum coccineum
ATAAACCCTATAGGCTTTGCTATTTAGTGAGTAACCAACTAAGAATCCTTCATCAGATTTTCCATCAAACTTGCCAAGCATACTAAGAGTATCTAGAATGGTAACATGACACCCAAAAGGTCTTATGTAACTAATAATTGGTTTGTGGCAAAAAAAAGCTCATATGGAGTTTTGTTTTAAGGTTTTGTCACTCTTACCCTATTAAAAATATAGCAAGCAGTACTAACTGCTTCTGCCCAAAAAGTGGTTGGTAAGAGAGAATCTGCTAGCATAGTTCTAGGGACCTTTGTGATGTCTAGGGACCTTTAAGAGTATCTGATTTTCATCAGGCATCTTAAAGTCAGAAGACACCACAAGACATTCAGTCTCAGTAAAAAGAACCTTATGCTGCTTATCACAAATTTGTGATATTGAGAAAAGGTTAAAATGCCCTAATTCTTTTACAAAAGACACACTATCAAAATCTAAATTACCAACTCTTATTTTTCCTTTACCAGATATGTAGCCTTTGCTACCTCCAAAGGTAACAGATCCCCTATTGAATTCTTCAAAATCCTCTAGTTGATCCTTGTTACATGTCATATGCCCTGAGCATCCACTATCAAATATACCTCTATCTACCATGTTCTTCAGTGGATGATCCTGTACATGAAAAAGAGAAATTAGTTTCTCTTAGGGACCCAGGCCTTTACAGACTTAGGTTTGCCTTATGGACCTTTAGCATTCACAGTTCTAATAAAAGTTGGTCCACTGTCATAATTGGAGTTTGGTTTAGAATTCTTCCAATTATAACCTGCTGAGGTCTTAACAGCAGTTCCCCAATTTCCCTTTACAGCATGAGAATGAGACATTTGTGTTGTAGTATTTGCAAAGGGTCTTCTTACAGATGAATGTGATTTAGAAAAATGCCTTCTTTGATTAAATTGATTCACCTGTGGTCTTTTAGGACTAAAACTGTGTGATGTCCTGGTAGGTACTGGCTGTCTAAATCTAACAGTATTAACATTAGTATTAACAATATTAACTCTAGGACTAACAGAATTAATATTTGTCCTGCCAGTATTAATATTAGTCCTAACAGAATTAATGTTTGGCCTACCAGTATTAAGTTGTACTGGTCTAGGAACAAATTGATTAGCATTATTAATCCTGTTGGTATTAGTCCATACTGGTTTTGCCATTATGTTACCAGTATTACAAACCCTTTGTTTCTTAACCTCAGCCTCTTTTGCCATTTTCTTTTCATAATAGTCACAATCTGACTTAGACTACCACAAACAAAACATTTCTTCTTTGTGAAAGAGTAACCTTCCCCTAGTTCTCTTTCCATCATAGCATTCCAATTCTTCCTGTTAACTTTAGGTGTTTCTTGATCTTTGATTGGTTGCCTAGGAGTTTTTATGTGTGAGACACAACTAGGTTCAACTTCTTTTGATTTTGGAGCAGACACACCTTTTTCAGTTGTTGTTATAGGTGAAGACACATACACTTCTGAAGGTACTCTTGAAATCTTAGATTCAAGATCAACAGAATGTTCAGAGGAAGTTCCAATAGATCCTGCACTGTCATTAGATTGACAGGTAGAATATTTACTGGATCTATCATCTGATACACTGGGTTCAGGCTCTTGGGGTCCCTTTTTACCATAAACATACAAAGACTCATCAATTTCTTCTTGTGGTTTAGGAGTATAATCTCCACTTAAGGGATGTGGAACACCTTTAAAATCATTAGCTTTTATAAATCTACTGTACAAAGGTTTTCCAACTGAGTCCTCTTCTTTACCCTTAAAAACAGAAAAATTCATTTCTTCCTCATAACTTAGAACCTCATTGTTTGATTTTATTTCATACCCTAATCCAATTTTACTAGTTGAACTCATGCCAGAATTAATTAATCTCCAAAGATTCTTGGAAGAATCTTTCCATGAATCTAATGTTTTCTGCAATTGTTCCTTTTCTTTTACAGCTTTCATTCCAATTCTCCTATATTTTTTAAGCTTTTCATCTTTTTCATATATTTCATTTGCCTGAAATGTAAGCTTTTCATTTAGAGAAAGTTGTTGTTTTTGAAAAGTAACAAGTTGAGCTTCTAGTTTCTTAACAGCTTGACTATAAGCAAGTATTTGTGCTTCTTGATCACCTAACTGATTCATTTGTTCATCACACAGTGTTTTAAGGGTATTGTATGAATCAATGCAAGTTTTAGAACACAAAGATACCTCACTACTGGAGCTGATAGCCATGAGTGCATGATTTGTCTCTTCATCTTCAGTATGTTCTCCCCAATTGACAATATCATCATCCATTGTCAGCAAGCCCATCTGATTCTTCTCTTGCTTTCCTGCTTCTTGGTGTTGTTAAAATAAGTCTTTCTTTTTCTTTCCATCATGTGTCCCCTTTGCTGTACATTCCCTAGCAAAGTGACTAGTGTTGTGACAATTAAAGCATTCAAGCTTCTTTTTGTCAAAACCAACAGGTGTTTTTCCATCAACACAAACTCTCCTTCCTGTTTTCTTATAGAACTTCTTTATTCGAATAGCAATTATTGCTATCTGCCAGTTTATGTCCATCTCTTCAATGTCCAAGTCATCAATTTATTCCAGGTCTTCATGAAGCAAGTCTCAGTCCTCTGATTGTTTGGCAAAGAGGGAATAAATAACTTCATCAGCAAAACCAGCAAGAGCTTCTTTTTCAAGAATATTGATTGAAGAAGTAGAAGGAGTGCAAGTACTGTAGGCACCAGTGAAACCAAACTTAACCTTATTAGTACTGCTTTTGCTTTGTGAAACAAAAGCAACATTTTGAGCACTTGAAGATGTTTTTGAGGCACCTTGGATCTCCTGCTCAAAAACCCTAAGGTTATTGTACAAATCATCAATAGATAAGGTGTCAACATCTGGTTTAGTTCTCATAGTCATTGCCAGATTAGACCATGCTGGGGGCAAAGACCTGAGAAACTTATGATTTGCATCCTTAGTTGATACTTTAGCACCATGAGCTTCCAACTGAGAAAGTAATTGTTGAAATCTGTCATATCCTTTTTTCTAACCCTTCTGAACTGGATATTGTAAATGCTTCAAACTGTTGTTTGAAAACAGACTTCTGCATTTTCTTTGAATTTGCATTACCACCAAACCTAGTTCTGATGGCTTCCCAGATTTCTTTTGCATCATCCATTCCATGGAATCTTGTCATATGTTCCTTGGGAATGGTCATAAGCAAGATATTCTTAGCCTTCCTTTCTTTCTCAACAGCTTGAATTTCTGCAGCAGTAACTGGTGGAAGTATTCTAACAACACCATCTTTTCCAGTTGAGATTCTCTTCTTTGAATTTCCATTTTGAATTACCTTCCAAACCTCATTGTCAAACATTCTTGAACAACAACACAACAAACATGATACATAACACTAAAAACGATCCGAATAAGATTCACTTAAACGTCAAACAGCTAAGGATTCGGACTTTAATGTCAAGTGATCACGGAGTTTATTTGGTATCCCTTATTTGAGTTTTAAGTGGGTTTCACGGAGGCGTCTACTTATTTCATCATCGAGACTTCCTTCTACTTTCTACCCCTTTTTTTCAAACCCAATCTATCGTTTGATGACTTACTTGAACGTATACAGTTATGATTAAGACTTGAATTATCTAGTTACCAGAAGTCAAGGGGCGGTTGGGTGAAGACCTGGATAACTATCACTTAAAGGAGTTACATTATAGTACTCAGTGTCACACGCAGAAGCCGATGTGGATAATTTCAAGAGGTGATGTACTAATTATACTTTTGATGTTGGGTATATGGTACTTAGAGGCTTTCCTCTACACCGTTCTTCAATCTACAACAGTGCAAGCTTAAGTAACAAATTTGGGGAATGTTACTTCATTTTCAAGTTTGGAATATCGGGTTTACTTCACCAAGTGGTCACAGCAATAGCCGACAGAATACGAGGTTGGTAAGTTTGCCATAGAGTAAAAGGTTGAGATGTGATCAGCAACTCTCACGGGATATTTAAAGCTACTGAACGTCAATGATACTTCATAGTCTCAGCAAAATCTTTCAAAGTTCTTCAATGTCTTTCATAACTTTTCAAGATTGTTGCTTATGACAAGAACTTCTCGTGTATATGGGCGTACACGTCAATGATGCTTCCGAGAGTTCGAAACCATCATGGGGGAATACGTGTACTTTGATACTTTGATGCTATCAGGTCAACTTCCAGGGGGAAGTAGTTTATACTACTTCACTTAGTATGGTTTGTGAAGTATTCTGCATGCGTGAGAAGAATTGTTGCTGATCTCTTGCATGTTCCCCCAAACGGATATTCACCAAGACCGAATGTCATGATACAGTATAAAAGCAGTATTAGATGGTGTGGTTGACTGTTTCTTCTACTAAATTCCGCTGTGCACTTTAAATGTCAATGTTAGAAGATCATTCAAGCTACATCAAAGTCTCAGAATCTGCTCAAGATACGGATGTTGGTTTGGGGGGAAGCTGATTCAGAAACTTCGCCAAAAAGGAGTCTATAAAGAAAGCTTTTCAAGACATGCTGCATGAATTAGGGGGAAGTTAATCCAACTCATGCATACTACAATGGTTCCAGAACAAGTAAAGACACAAAAGATCCAAGTTGGAGTACAAGTATCAAGACTAGAAGATAAAGACGTCATCTTCAGCATTGGAAGCGCTTTGAAAGACTTTATTTTTTTGTATTTGTACTTGTTAGGAACATTGTAAGTAATTTTGTATGTCCACATATTGGGGGAAGATTGTTAGCCTTAAAATATGTCGACTTATACGGAATTACATTAGTTTACTTATAGTCGGATATGCAAGGGTTAGTTATGTCATTAGACGATAGTTAGGCGTATCAAGGACTATATATTCCCCTCCATACTTCCATGGAATTGTAAGGATTCATTATGTAACATCTCACAAGTGTATGTTCTCCTCATTCTCTCTAGAAACACACACTATTTCCTTTCTCTATCTACAATTTAATAATATGGCTTTTTTTCTATTTAATCCTCCCCGACATCCGGATCGTTGTTATTTGGCTGAATCTTTATGGGTAACAAGTGGTATCGAACAAATCATCATGAGGCTGAGTAACAGGCACCACGTCATTAGTAAGAGTCAAGGTAGATATCTGATAATCTGTGATGGCAAGGGTATTATCCTGAGAAGAACCGCTAGCCACAACACCGGAAGGAACAACCACCTTCCTCTTCTCGGGACGACCATGGAAAGTAGCAATATCATCAGATAACAAAATCTCACCACTAACAGAGCCAGACCTTCCTGAACCACCAAGCTCAGAGTAAATAATAATTCCTTCATATTCATCTTCTACAACATACAACAACAACACTCTTCTACCTTTCACAAGCATCACTAAAAAAAAAAAAGAAAAAAAATAAAAAAAAAAAAAAAAACAAAAAAAAAAAAAAACTTCAACGAATCTTATAATGACAAAAGTTTCTTTCCACCTTCACAAGAATGATCGCAATCATATTTGTTGGTTTGAGGGAGTATGTTTGGTTATAAAGGAGAGAATGTTTGATTGTTAAAGAGAAAAAAAAATTTATGTAGTTTCAATTTCATGACGGTCAAAGGATATTCTACACGCCAAAGCTTATATTATGAAGCATATATGATCATGAAGTCATGATGGATCATACTCATCATGAAGGGGGAGAAGATAAAGCTTGAAATGTTAAGGTCAATTCAGTATACTAAAGGTGGAAGAAGAAATAAGCAAGAATATCTGGATAAAATCGAAGATACTAGCAAAGAAATTGAATCAAGGAAATCGTTATGGCAAAAGTAGTTTGATTAAGAAGATAAGATTCGTATTCAAGATTGAGGTTACTTCATCAAGTGTTTTGAATAAGCTGTAGTGTTTTCAATTAACTTCAAAGATCGATCGAGAAAATGCCGGTTGTAACATTTAATGGAATTACCTTCTCAAGAATATCAACAATGTCTTCAGACCAATCCAAATTTTCTACTTCAATATTCAAAATGAATATATGAATTGATAATGAGAGCTTAAAGAGTATGAAGATTCATGTGAAAAGTCAAGTGTTCAAGTCTTTTTCAAAGAAATGCTCAATCAATATCATCGTGTCCTCAAGATCTTTCGTCAACAACATTATGTGATTAAAATCAACATTCACAGATCAAGTTCAAAAATAAAGATTTTCAACAACCTAATAAATAATCAAGTTGAAAAAGAAGGTCAAAGTTAGCTTTTGAGAATGCTGATTTTGAGTTCGAGAGTAGAGTTGATACCTTCAAGGATAAAGAAATCTATCCTGTCATATAGGGAGAGAAAATTATATCATGAGAGATTTGCTACAAGGTTGTCCTCAACTTTCATAAAGAATTCTCAGCGTTTTGTAGAGCTTTAAAGAAAAGAATATGACAACAACTTCCAAATCAATGTTTTCATCACAGAATAAGGAAGAAGTCGTCATCAAAAAGATAAATAAGGATATTCTCGAAGTAAAGATCATTTAGGGAAGAATGTTTTAAAAATAAAGCAAATGTTCCTACTTGTAAGCACAATTAGTTAAGTGCATGGCCTAAATATGTTAGTAAGGAAAAGTTTAGTCAACCAGCTAACCAAGGCTATAAATAGTCATTATCCAAAGTTTTTAGAATCGTACCAAATTACATTTTAAAATCTAAAAGGCAAGTAAGGTAATTGCCTCTCTCCTAAACACACACACTAAATACACTTGATCTACACACACTAATCATCAATCAAAGATCTATTGCTTAAAATACATTTTTCTTTTACAACTTTCAAGACTAACTTAAGTAGACGAAACCAGTCATTGAAATTTATTTCCTCAGAAAGTTTTTTTCTTTTCAAACCATCGACCTGAAAGCCGAAGGGTTTTATGTGTTGAACAGGTTTTTTTTTTTGTCCATCTACAAAACATAGTTAAAGTTTCAAGAGTTAGTATTTTCGATAAAACTTTCTTTGAATAAAATTAAACCTACCCATTGTTTAAAAAATCAAATAAACAATTAATTTCCAAAGACTAAAGATCCAACATTAACGTCCCACCAACACTCATTTTGTATTTCTAGTGATGGTGATACTCCCACTAGTAAAATGACGATCAAAAATTGCCACACGGTGATATTCCTATAACCTTATGGGACATACATTAATTAACAATAATATTCTCGAAAGCATGTTTTCATCCCATTTATGCCGGGGGGCTCGATTATAAGGTCTCACCAATCAACCGAATAAGTCGTCCAATCAAAAACTGTGATTGTGTAACACTAAACGACTCACAAAAAGTGTACAATCACCTTGGAATACGCTCTACATCGTCTCAACCCATAGGTAAAAAAGCATCTACAAGAGTTTTATACAAATTGGATGAATTGCAATAGACTATATTTAAAAAAAGGGTATAAAATTTGTCCGTGACAAATATGTACGAAGAGACATGCATTACATCTTCGTGTCATAGATTTTAATAAAAACTTTACTCAATTAGTTATTTATTTTCGGGTAACACAATATTTCTATACACTAATGTCTAATTAGTGTTAACCTTTTAAAATTGACGCTTCAACATGTTTTCCAAATGTTAAAAAAATTATGTTTTTTGACACTGTAGTTGACATGGCAGATTCACGTACACTCCAATCGAAACGCACAAAGAAGCGGAGAATCAGGTCAGCGTTAAGCGTATTAAAAAACTGAATTCTTTAGGAAAATCCTCCTGAAACTTCTCTTATAGTTTGTTCTAGTAGATGAGCCGTACTTCCCATGAGTCCATAGCGCATTTAAAATAAAACTTTAATTTTGAAAACACATTAATAACTATAAATAGTTCCATAAAATCTGATTTCATAATAATAAGTTATGTTTATATTATTTCGAAAAAACCTTTTGTTTTCCATAAGTCCATTACATAAAATAAAACAATATAAAAAATAAAACTAATTCAACAATACCAATTATCAAATAATACCACTTAATTAAAAATTAAGTCATGCAAATTCACATGATCCTAATTATCCAATATTGAAAACATGTATGTATCATAATAAGGCTCCTTCGTTCTATAAACCTGTGCCAATACATCGATATTAATCTATTTGCGTAACCTTAACAAATACAATACTCCCATAGCAACTATAAATTAACTTATATAGTCCCCATTAAGACATTTCCAAGGTCTTTCATAGCTTTTAAAGTCGTGGATCGAAACCACATAAATTTGGTGTTCTATGTTTAAGTCTTGATCATCATATTTGCATAAACAAATTTAACAATAAACAGATTAATATCACTAATCGCCTTACGAACATGAAAAAATTTGCATGTATTTTATCATGGATGCCAAATTAAAAACAATTAATCTAAAACACCAAAACCCCCGAAAAAAATCAATTTAATTAAAACACATCAAGTTTTATTCATAAAATTGCATACAACCTAGAAACCGTCTAATTAATTTTAATAACCAATTAAAATTGGATCTTGATGCATAAAGATCGAATCTTGATGCATAAACAACCCCAAGTGCTTTAAACAATATAATCCAAGAACCCTAATTTTTTGTCCAATTTTATGTTTCTTGTAATTACAAATTCATATACGATGGCTCGTGATGCCACTATTGGGATTTTAAATCTAATTAACAATTAAACATATCACGAGTACGTAGCGAAAAGATCAAACACGTATAGAACTTATAATTAACAAGGGATTGAAGATGTATACCTTTAGCAAGAAACGTTAGACTGCTTATAGTAATAAACGTTACACTGTCTTCAATATATACGTGTGTATAATACCACGCGAAACCACCAAGATCAAAAGAATGATCTCTCTAAGTTTACACACAATACGTTCTTAGCAAACAATGTGTATGTTAGTACTAGTAGTGTTTAAACCAAACGATTACCAAAATTTGACAATCAACCAAACGGAGAACCTCCTTTTCCTTCTAATGGGTCGAACCAAAAAACAAACAAAACCTTTGTGGTTTTGAGTTCGGTCGAGCAAGAACACCAAACACGAAACCCTTTGTGGGTTTTCTTGATCGCACAAACAAGGAGGAACAAAACCGAAAACCCTTGTGGGTTGTGGAGATCGGACGAACACAAGAGGAGAACCAAAGGGATTTTAGGGTTTTTTAGGTTTCAAGTTATGTTGTTATGAAAGCCCCTAGACCCCCTTATATACACCTCTTCGCTTGGCATGCAAGCAAAGTCTTCCACCTCCATAAGGAGTGGGATACTCGGCCGACTAGGAAAAGGAGAGGGCAAACCGAACCCTTCCTTTATTCGGTTTTTACTTATTAGTCCCTTAAACCTTTTAACGACTAATATTTATTTCTCGTTAACATTTAACGATCGTTTGTTAAAACACTAATTAATATATTGCATTAACATATTAAATACATTGTTCTACATATTAACGTGTGAGTCCCCTTAGGCTCGAAATAATTTCCGGACATATATTATTTATCATGGACATATTCCAACAGTTTTGTACCATGTCTCTAGTTACTTCATGTATCAGTTTAGTGTAGGATCTTGGACAATGTTTCGGATCAATTGGTGTGGGTTGTTTTTCTTTGCGGGTTCTATAAGATTGCTGCATTTCTTAAAAAAAGAGTTGGTGATTCTTGAATGGTTATAGAGTTTAAGGTTTATATGTGTTTATTGGCTTATAAGAGTTGGGTTTTATGGCGAGTGTTTAATTGTATTTTTGGTTAGACAAGAGTGTGAAATGGTCATTTTTGCATCGAGTGTATGTGTTTTGATATGTATAAACGATATGGTGTTTTGGGGCATCTCCCTCTTGATAATCCTTGTTATCAGCTCTATGGACATTGTTAGAAATCACAATCATGAACTTATTATATGGTTAATCTAACCTCTGTTCGAATTAAAGTTGAGTTTTATATGTTGAGTTTTATATATCATTTGCTTGTTGGGTACTTATGTTATACTTACTATTCGCTAATCTTATCCTACACTGAAAAGTTGCTTGGCAAAAACATCTTTTAGCATCATTGATTTTCGACGCTGCTCTTCCATTGATCTCTCGTCGCTCTTCATCTTACAATTTCTTTATAAATCCTAGAAGTGCCTTTTGTACGTAGTCGGTCAACACAAAGGTCTCGTGGACCCGTGATGGCTGCCAAGAAAGAATCCAAATGTACATACTTGATTAAAACATTTATAAAATGATAGTGCATGCTTGCTGTTACCTTTTTATTTCTATAAATTAATTTACTGTTGGATCAAACTTAATGGCCATCATTTTCATCTTTTGTTTAGTACTTTTGTTCAATGTGCCAAGTATGAGGGCACTCATTTCACAACAGGGCAGTGATACATGTCAGTAGAAGAATTGTGTCGTGATAAAGCCAATAGTCTTTACAATAATTCAAACCAAACCTCCATTATTAAAGATAACAAGGAACCCTACACACTTATCAACATCTTCAATATATACAAACACAAACCCAACAGATTTATGTATTTTTTGTAACCCAAACACCCTTTTTTTGTTCAGACAAAACAGATACACATATAATGTCTTGAGTCAATCATGATGACCTTGCTCACTTAAAAATCCCCTTTGAAAATATACTAACCGCCACCAACAACTTTGCTAAAGAAAATTTCTGGGGAGAAGCTGATTTTGGAACTCATTACAAGGGAGAGCTCTTGTGGTCCGGTGAGTTGATTGATATCGTTGTTCAGAGGTGGAATAAAGAATGGGATGTTTGCAGAAACAGCGTATGAGTGGCTGGCCGAAGAACCCCGACATATAGATGACATAGTCCCAACTCCCAAGACTCGAGAAAGCTTTGGAACTTCAACTGGAACATCAAAAAGCGGTAAGACGGTTTTTCCTCTTTCATCATGTCTTCCATTGATGCATGGACCTCATAAATATCATACATAATTACTATTTAATATGACTTCCATTGATATATCTATTTGATATATCATGTCTTCCATTGATAGACCTCGCTTCATATGACCTCACCATTTGCTTTGTTCTTTTAAATAAAAATCACGGCAAATATCAAGTTAGACCTCTTTAGTGAGACTTATGTCACGCATGCATAATATATGAAGAAATAAAATGAGAATATGGATTTGGTTAACGACCCCATATTATTTGACCCGTCACCCGCACCAAAGCTTATTTGATAATCATCAATTTTACATGGAAAAAGATCCTTATAGGTCATGTTGAGGTTATTGTGAGTAGAACTTTGAATTAAAATAATTCAAACTTTTTTAAAGGATACGGATTTGTACATTTAAATTTTTGATTGGGACACTCAATGTACAAGTAGTTAAAGCACACTATACAAGCTTGTAATGCAAAGATAAGTGTCCCAATAAATAAATGAGTGTGCAAATCAATTCCCTTTTTTAAATTATCTTCCACTTTTACTTTCTCACTCACAACAACCTTAACATGGCATATTATGTTCATTTTGAACATTATATGATCCTCTTCCATTTTACATATACAACACAAGTATCAGTTAAAGCAACAACAAATTGTTTTGGGGGTATGACATTCCAAACAATGTACGTGAAGAAAAAAGATTAGCGAGAGTCCTAAAGGAACCAAAGTCACCTAAAACTAGCATATAAAAAAACATAAAAAATTTATTAATCATACTCAACAATAAATAACAACTTACAATAGTTTATATAGGAAAGTAATAAAACCATAATAATAAATAAACAAAAAGTTAACGAACCTAAACCATACTGTCCACAAACGAACTAGTGGAGTGGCGTTTGGTTCGTTGGAATTCGTTGTAATTGTAATCTGAGTTTCATTTCAATCGTGTTTGGTTGACAAAGTGGAAGGCAGGGGTGAGCATGGTGCGGATTCTGGTAAAAACCACACCGCATCCGCAATTGCGGATTCTATAAAAGTATAAACCGCACAATGCGGATCCTGCGGTTTCGGTTTTGCGGTTTTCAAATGCGGATTTTCGGGTTTTAACCGCACCACACCACATATGACCATTTTTTTAAATTTAGGCTTGAACCCAATAAAAACTTTGTGCTTGAACCAAATAGTAATTTTGGGCTTAATGTAAATACACAATTATAATTATATTCATGTAAGATAAAACTGAAAATATAAACACTTAATTATTAAAACGAAAAATGTAAAACTGATAAAACTGTAAATATACCGCATTCGCACCACACTTCTAAATCTACTTTATACTTTTTAGCCCAAAGAAAGCCCACCTTTTTAAAAGCCAAGTGTTTTAATTTTTGAGAGATAATTAGTAAAAATTTGAAATATTTTTATTAAAATTGTTTATTTATAAGCAATTTCGGTTGCGTTTGGGTATAGCGTTTCGGGATTAGGGTAAAACCGAAATCGCACCGCAAATTCGGTTTTTCATATTTTTAGAAAAAAACGATCCCATCGGTTTTTTCGTGAGTGCTGTTTCTTTTTGCGGTTTTGGGTGGTTTGCGTGCGTTTTCTGCTCACCCCAAGTGGAAGGATTGTAATCGCAACAAATTTTCTTCAAGTAGAAAAGTGTCTTCTACTTTACGTTTTGTTTTTACTAGATAACCCAATATATTACACATGGATGACTATAAACAATTACGATTACCGTCTTGATTTGCGCTGTTAATTTGTAATACAGTCACATACAATACCCCAAGTGAAGGTAATTTTAGAATACATATAAGAAGTATTGAAGTAAAATATTAAATTGCTTTGTAACAAAAAATTTTTATACTTTTAAATAAACATCATTATTATATATTATTATTATTATATATTATTATGTAGATATATTATTATTAATTATTATAACATCACTTTATTAGAAGAAATAATAATTATTATTATTATTATTATTATTATTATTATTGATTTTTTTATCAAAACAACACTTCATTAGAATAATAGGAATTACAACAAATTGAAGGGGAGCCGAGATACTATCTGGCCCACACTCCTTTGATAATAGCGAAACTAATCTTATTAAAAATGATGAATAGATGCACGTGCCCCGATGTCTTAAGCCATTGAAAACTTCTGGATCCGCTTCAGCAGTGTAAAAGCATATGCCTCTAATTCCCCCAAAGACGAGAAAGAAAAGGGAAGAAACCCATATCCAATAGCTGCACACTTAACCATATACTTACTATGTTTACGGTGTGCAGCATCAGTCACCACCCCACCAGGTGCAAAATTAGTCATCCCCGTCTGTGTCAAATGTGAAGATCCAGTCAGATCCACACATACATACAGACCTCCATCCCACCAATAAAGTAACATATCTGCTGGACGTAATTTTTTGTCATGTCCCCCATCCAGCCCGATATTAACTTCTTTACCCGCTGAAATCCCCGATCGAAAACAGATGTCGACAAGGGTGTCACACACAAACATCGTGACGGAGCTAAGCTCACTAAGCCTGAACACTGAAACAGCGTGATCCTCCATTAAATATTCCCAGCGAAAACCCTTACACAAGCTGAACAAGGCTTACGAATAGAAAATAAAGAGATACCCAAACCGATAACAACGCTCACAACGGTATAGCGTCTTACCCGTCAGTGGTTTGTACCAACCCAGAAATAAAAACCGCCCTATTTCTGAACTATTACTATTACTATTACTATTACTATTACTATTACTATTACTATTACTATTACTATTACTATTACTATTACTATTACTATTACTATTACTATTACTATTACTATTACTATTACTATTACTATTACTATTACTATTACTATTACTATTACTATTACTATTACTATTTACTTATTACTATAACTATAACCGATTACTAATACTAATTACTATTACCTATACTATTACTATTACTATTACTATTACTATTACTATTACTATTACTATTACTATTACTATTACTATTACTATTACTATTACTATTACTATTACTATTACTATTACTATTACTATTACTATTACTATTACTATTACTATTACTATTACTATTACTATTACTATTACTATTACTATTACTATTATTACTATTACTATTACTATTACTATTACTATTACAATAATTACTATTATCTATTTAACTATTAACTATTACTATTACTGGCTAATTTATAGTTCATAATTAAAAAGTATCAATTTTATCATTTTTTCGAAGTAAATGGCTCTGATACCAATAGGGACAGGATCACAAAAACTAAATTGAAATTATTATTTTGTAAAAAGTTCTAGTTGAATAATAACATAAATCATAAAACAAAACTGAATATAGAAATCTGTTATAATTTTATACCTTTGTTGAAATCTGGATTACAACTTTGATTAGAAATCGAAATCTGTTCTAACGTCTGTTCTAACTTCTTGAACATTGACTTGTAGATAATTTTATTGAAGGGTTTTTCTTCATAAAAGAAAGGATGTCTTCTCTTCTGAATGTCTTCTTCTTTTTATAGTAATCTTGAGTAGGTTTCTTCTTCTTTTAAACCGGCAAATGCCAGCAAAACTTTAATATGTAAAGATAGCAAATTTAAAAGCCTGTCGTCAATGATCCCTCGGTCTTCAATTATCTTCAACAATCATACTTAATAAAGTAGCCCACCTGTCTTCAATTATCATCGTGTCTTCCAACATCTTTTAAAAGTGGTGTCCTATGTCTCTAACGACAACTTGCATCACTTGTCTTGAATAATTGATCTTCTAGAATTGTTATCTATCTTTTGTCTACATCTAATTTTTACATTTTTTCTACATCTAAAATTTACATTTTATAATAGATCTATACTATCATAAGGTTCCTGAGAATCCTAGAACAAATCTTCGCTAGGAGTTGGAGAATTCCTTCTAAGATCATTAATCCTTGCAAATATCTTCAATCATCCTCACAATCTTGATCTTTCTTCTGAGCTAGTTAATTGTTTAGAATTGATAACCTAGAAGTAATTAATTAGTTCTAATGGTAGATGTACTAGGAGATTCTTGAATAAGACTGTTATAGTATTTAATAACTGCTTCCTTGTTTGCCTGTTCTTCCTTGATCTGTTTCTACCATTTTACACTAAATTGTCTGATTAGTAATGGTGGTGAAGTTCCTTCCGCTTCCTTCTTTTTATGAGTAAAAGATAATATCCATGGTAACTTAAATATGGCTGAAAACTGGAGAGTGTACTCGAATGAAGGTACACCTTCTTATAAAAACATGTTCTTATACTGATTATATCCTTCTAAAACTTTGGTAGGAAAACTTTCTAGGATTTGACCCATTGATTTAAACCATTTTACGAACCACTTTGGATAATCTAAAGAAAAACTTTCTCTGACAAAATGAAAAAAACCAAGTAATGGAAAAATGACCTTAATAAAAACGTTTTATCCCAAGCTTCTGTATAATCATGATAATTATAAGCTGGGTAGTCTGGATAACATGATAAAGTTCTGTTTGTAAAAAGTCGATTTCCCCATTCTTTTGGAGAGATTATTTTGATAATTTGACGAACTTGAATAGATTTGCTATCTATTAGAATAGCTTCATAATACTCTCTGGTTTGATAATCATTTGTATAAAAATTAGTATCCTGAGGATACAAGTATTCCAAAAGAGTATTAAAACTTTGACTAAGCTTCTGTTCTTCAATTGGTTCTAAAATCTTTATAACTTGTTTATTTGGATTAACTTGAAATTCTGGATTTATTGAAGGAGATCTGGGAATATTTATTGGTGAGGTTGGAGTAGGTAATCTGTTTAAGTCTTGAGAAATTCCTTGCATATGAGCTAATGCTGAATATGTAGGTCTGGCTATTGGACTGGTAGTAGGTGGATATGGTGTAAGATGAATAAATCTGTTTTGAGTTTGGGTTATTGGAGATGGGGGTGATGGCATTCTTGGTGTAAAAGGAGTAGGTAGTCTTGGTTTAGGTAAAACTATCTTTTTATCTGAACTCATCCCTGTAAAAACTCTCTTGATAAGAAATCTGGTATATGATTGTTTTCTCCTTTAATATGTTCAATTTTAAAATCAAAATTACTTAATAAAGCTTGCCATCTAGCAAAAATCTGTTTAGAAATCAAATTTTTGACATCTTTTTCAATTATAGATTTTGCAGAAAGACAATCTATTCTTAATAAAAAAGGTTTCATATAAAGATCATCTTCAAATTTCTTTATATTTAAAACGATACTTAAAATTTCTTTTTTAACAGTAGAATAGTTCTTTTGAGTATCATTCCAAGATCCTGAATAAAATCTAACTAATGATTCTGTTTTACTATCTTTTAATCTTTGCTTAAGTATTCCTCCATATCCTATATCGCTAGCATCTGTTTCTACTATAAGATATGCTTCTGGGTGAGGTATATTTAAACATGGTAATTCTTTGATCTTACTTTTTATTTCTTTAATTATTTTAGTATGTTTTTCTGTCCATGGTTCAGGATTCTTTTTTAGTCTGTTATATAAAGGTTTACATAAACTTCCTAAATTTTTGAAAAAATCATGTATATAATTTAAACATCCTAAAAATCTTTGTAATTGTTTTTTATCTTTTATTTCATCAGGAAATTTACTGGTAAATTCTAAACTTCTTCTTATTGGTTTTATAGTTCCTTGAATTATATCATGACCTAGAAATCTTATTTCTGTTTTGAAAAGACTTATTTTAGTTGGTGAAACAGCTAAACCATTTTTGAATATGATATCATAGAATATGTTTAAATGTTTGAAGTGTTGATCTATATTTTTAGAAAATATTAATACGTCATCAATATAAACAATTGCAAAATTACTTATAGGATTTATTATATCATTTATAATAT
>BQNB010144525.1:2940-13377 GCA_026074375.1 Tanacetum coccineum
CACCGTCGTCAAGTGCTGCATCATAAGCCTTGAGGACAAGGCTCGTTTAACGGGGGAAGTCTATAACACCCTGTGTTTTCAAGTCATTGACGACGTCGATAAATCTACAATGTACCTTTTGTATTGTACGCGTTTGCTTTAAATCGTAAATGTTAAGCTAAATCGCGTAAGCTAAAAATTAGCGTTCAATGTAAACGGGCATCAAACAATTAAGCGTTTACATCAATCAAGTATTAAATAATTATTTTGAGAATAATTATGATCCTTGTTCATTTTATTTTTATCGGATACGTAAAGTGCATACGTTTCGCGATAAATTAAGTTTAGGCATACCCGGAACCACAAAAATAATTCTACGCTTCAACAAATACCCACGTTTATACCCAATACCCAAAAATTAATCCATATTATCACCACATATATACATATGGCCGGCTAGGGATGATTATACACAATAGATATTCAAAATATCTAAGCTAAGAACACATCCCTTAAATTTAGGGGATGTTCTCAACTATTAGCTAGCAACAATGTGACAAGGGGCATGGCAAGGACCAAAGACCCATCCCTAAGACCTTACCATGTTCCTTTGACTAGACATACATCTTATATACATGTATACATATGATAAATAAATCTCTCTTTCTCTCTAAAAGCTACGGCTGAAAACCTTCAATATAATCAAACCATACAAATTTTTCTACAATCTACACAAGCCATTACATATCATTCCTAAGATATACTAAGGTGTTTGCAACCCTTGGTTAACCATTTTCAAGGATTAAGCAAGAAAAGAGAAGTTAGGGTTTTCATTTGGAAACTAGGGTTTTCTTGGTTATAATCTTGGGTTTAAAGTCTAAACAAGGGTTTAGCACTTATTTGTCATCATCCTACATCATCTCATTAAGGTTATCTTAATACAAAATTTTATACAACCTATACACATTATACACATCCATCCTAAATAATCCTAAGGTGTTTCCAAGCATAGAATTACCTTTTTCAAGAATTAATACAAGAAATCAAGGATAGGTTTTCATTGTAAACAATGTTTCCCATGGTTATAATCTTAGGGTGTTAAAAGCTAACAAGGGTTTAGCTACTTATTTGTTCATCATCCTACGTCATCTCATTAAGGTTATCTAAGCCTAACTTTTCATTTATATGATTATAAGCATAATTTATGATAATGTATGAAACACCATTAGATATGTAAAACTTGTAAACATGGATTTTTTTCTTGAAAAATAGTATTTATGATCTTATAACACATGTTGTAAGGATGGGAATATGATATATAAATGGCATTACATAAGTGTTTTAAACAAATCATAATTAAGCTTAAAAAGTTGTTAATGCAAATTAGGGTTTTAAAAGAACACTTGATAGATCCAAGTAAAAGTATGATAAATAAAAATGTTAATCTTGTTTTATGAGCTTTTAGTTATGATAAAAGAACACAAAAATAAAGTTCAAAATGTAAGTAAAAAGACTTTAACACTTATGGTAAAGTTTAAAAAGTGGTAAAAAATAAAAACAAGGTTAAAAATAGAGACTTAAAATAAAAGTCACCCAAACTTTCTGGACCCAAAGAGTGTATAAAAACATACTTAAATATAATTATTTGATAAGATAATACATTTTCACGACGATTTCCGAAAGGTAATAAAACTGTCAAACGGATTAAAAACGAAAAAGTGACGTTAAAAACGAGTTAATACTAATTAAACGGATTTATAAAATAACTATTATAAAACTTATATCAAATTTTAAACACATAGATACATATTTATAGGATTCCAAAATGAGATAAGAAACCGGTAATTTTCAAAAATAACGACGAGTTATGAATTTCGCGAGTTTACGATGAATTTAATACTTTTATAAAACTATTTTTATAAAAGTTACTGTTTCACGACAGAAAGTAATATTTTTTTAAAACCTTATAAATTGATAGATTTTTCAATAACGAGACGTCCTCGAAAGAATCCTTAAAAACAAAACGTAGCTATAAATTTAATAAAATACACATTTACCGGTGTTACGACAACAAATAACGAATTAAATAAAGCTCAGTCTGATGTGAAACAGTAAAAGTACTGTACACAATCAGAGAGTACAAAAATTGAAAATGACAAATTATGATAACTCGTCCTAAAACAAAAGCGTGGCAAAGAAAACGTTAAAATCGGCATAAAACGAAAAAGTAATGCCTAGTTTTACTAAACTGTAATTATAAACGTTTTAACTATTAAACACAATATTAACCAAAATCAATAGTTGGTGATTTAACTATATAAGAATTATCTGTGGTTATCAAAGTACTATATTACTAGGGAGTTTCATAATTATGCCTCTCGGGTGGCGTATCGACGAGTTTAGCTAGATTTATGATTAAAAGTGTCCTAGCTCCGCATAACTTTCACTAATATGAACTCTTGATTAAGATAGCCCGAACGAATAGAAAGATGTAGACTAACATGAGACCGTATAGATGTTAGTTTATGTTTAGGTTAAATGAAGTACATGGTACTTATAACGACCTTTAAATAAATAGGAATGCATCTCTCACGATTTGGTGACTCATTTATCGTGCGATATTTGGATTATCAGAACTCAAGGTGAGTTCATAGCCCCACATTTTTACGATTTCAATGATTTATAACTATGGGGTGGAAACATGCTTTGTTTTATAAATTGGACGCAAGTGGATATTTATATATTGATACATGTTTGCCTAAGTACGAAAACCCAAGATGGGCCCATTATCATGAACTGTCAATAGCATAGATGTAGTTTTTTAATTTCATTAAGCGATCGCGAATGTTATGAATAGATCTATTTGGGGAAACGACCTCCCCGTTCGGGTGACTAGCTATCACCAGTAACGAACGTATAGCATGTTGAATTTAGGGATGTTTTGGGTTAGACATCTATTCGTAAGCAGAAATGAAAAAGATATTATTATTGCAAGAAAAGATCGTCGAGCTTCATGACATGAGCTTAGGAAAATGTTAATCTGGTTTTTGTGATGTTCTGCATGTGTTTGCATTATACACAGGAAAAGTCTTGCGGTCCTGATATTATGATTATCAAACCTATGAATTCACCAACAAATTGTTTGACGTTTTAAAAAAAGCAGATGTTTTTTAGGAGATCAATAAGCATAATAGTGCCAAATATACAGTGGTGTATTTTGTTTTGGTAAGTCATAGCTAAAGATATGGATGTATTATGTTTGGTGAAACTCATGGTGTTGTGAACTATAACTTTGTAATAATAATCAGGAACAATTTAAAGCCTCGGTCCTATATGATCAAATATTGTAAATCCATTGTATCAGTTTTGAAATAGAACTTTGTTGGTTCGTTCTATATCTATCTTGTGTTATTGATCTATGAAGTAACACGCCCCGGACCCTTATTTTGCTGCGACCTAATTTGGGGGTGTTACACAAGCATTGGCAGAGTTGAAAAGTGCTGCTAGCATAAGACCCAAGGTTAAAGGGATTGTTATTCATGAACAGAAGCAAGCACCAACCCAACTTTTCTTCACAACATCAATCACAAAAAAAATAGTTTCGGTTCAGGACAAGGGTAAAGGCAAAATGGTTGAACCAGAACCTATGAAGAAAATGTCTAAGAAAGATCTACTCAGGCTTGATGAAGAACTTGCCTTCAAGCTACAAGCTGAAGAAGAAGAAGAAGCAAGGCTTGCCAAGAAAGAAGTCTCACAAAATAAAGAATCCAACATAGCATGGGATATGATCTATAAGGCTAAGGTTGATGCTGATTATCAATTGGCTCAAAGACTGCAAGCTCAAGAGCAAGAAGAATTGACTGGTGAAGGAAAAGTGCAGAATATTTATGCAATTCTTAAGCATAGCAAGAAAACCATCTTTCAGCTAGAAAGCAGAAGAGAAAAGGAACATACCACCAATACGAGCTCAACAAAGAGTAACATGTGTACTTATCTAAAAAACATGGAAGGATGGCAGCCCAAAAGTTTAAAGAACAAGTCCTTTACCAATATTCAAGAATTATTTGACAAAGCAATGAAAAGGGTGAATACCTTTGTTGACTACAGAACTGAGTTGGTGGAAGAGAATTCAAAGAAAGTTGAAGCAGAGATAGCACATGAGAGAAGTTCAAAAAGAGCATTTGAAGAGTTGCAACAAGAAAGTATTAAGAAGCAGAAGGTGGATAAGGATAAAGAGACGGAAGAGCTTCAAAGTCTAATAGAAATTGTTCTTGATGAAGAGGAAGTAGCAATTGATGCTATTCCTTTAGCTACTAAGCCTCCAACTATTGTTGACTAGAAGATCAATAAAGAAGGAAAGAAACAGCCTACTATCCAAATATAAGAGCTGATGAAGTTCAAAGATGTACAGGGTCTTTAGTCAAATGCTTAAAAGTTTTGACATGCAAGATTTAGAAGACTTGTACAAATTGGTAAAAGCTATATAAGGATCAACAAGGCCAGTGGAAAACTCAGATTTGATTTTATATGGAGATTTGAAGACAATGTTTGATCCGCATGTTGAAAGACAGAGTCTGGAGATCAACAGGATAACAGAGTGTTTGGATTTGTAAAATATATGATTCCTATAGATTTCATTCATTGAGGATGCAAGATGTGTAAATTCATATGCTGGTAGAAAAGAGATATCCCCTTACACCATCTATAATTACATATATGCTGAACAAGAAGCTTCAGGTTGATTATTTAAATGAAATGGCATATCAGCTTCTTAAACTTCTCACAAAACAGCTTAAGAATCAATGAAGTGTTTGGAAGCATCCTCCTGGTGATTAATGAAGCTTTCAATGAAGAAACTTGAGATTTTGAAGAAGAATATCAAGTTTAAGGGAGGATTGTTGGGATTAAAAGACTTCTTGATGATCTTAGAGTTACTACTGCTCAGGTTTGTATTACTGCTGCTAAGCTAAAGTTAGTGTTGTTCATTAACTTTAATGAAAAATATGCTAAGTAGTTAGTGCTGCTAGTATAAAGTTAGTACTGCTAGTTCACAGTTACTACTGTTAGTATATATTAGTACTGCTAGTATAAAGTTAGTACTGCTGGTGAAGATTGAAGAAAATATTCTAAGTAGTTACTACTACTTGTGCTCAGTTAATGCTGCTGGTGTATAAGTTACTACTACTGGTGTTAAAAGTTAATGCTGCTAGTACAAAAGTTACAACTGCTCAAAGATTAAGACTGCTGAAAGAGTTTCTACTGTCAGAGAAAGGATAAAGACAGAAGAAAGGATAAAGATTGTTTGGAGATCAAGATTACTTACGTGATAAGTATTTGTTATTTATAGAATAGATCATAGAGAATATTCTAAGTTTTAGGAATATATTGTAAATCGACTAGGACTCCTTGGTGTATAAAAGGAGGTCCTAGGGCATAGAGTTTGCTATCCAGAAATCTTTTGTTTTGATATCGTTATAGCTTCAAGGTTTTGTAACCCTAATACTAGGAGAGTATTCGTATTATTTGTAATAATAATATAGGAGCTTTTATTGTTGAATTATATTGTCTTATGTTACTGTTTCATTAAGAATTCTTCTAATATTAAAGATTAGATTTCGCATAATCTTTAACATATTCACATAAAGTTTCTACTATAGTTGTGTTAGATTTATCTAATATAATTAAACCTTAAACAAGCTTAAGGAATTCGATCTATTGAAGTGGGATCCAACAAGAGGTATCTTACTCCTGGGACAACAAGTGGTATCAGAGCTTACGTTCGTAGGGTATGGTAATTTTAAGATTGCCTCGATTTTTGCTTTATCGACCTCAATTCCTGCACCTGAGACCTTATGGGCAAGGACGATTCCTCCTTAACCATGAAGTGGCACTTTTCCCAGTTTAACACAAGGTTGGTCTCCTCACATCTTTTTAGCATCTTTTCAAGGTTCTTTATGTAATGGTCGAAGGAATTACCCGAAGGGACAGAGAAAATTGTCCCATATATACCTCCATTGCTATCTTGATAAGTTTATGGTTATATGGCTGTCATACAGCGTTGAAAGATTTACTGGAGCATTGCCATAATCGAAAGGGGCTGGGGTGGGTGGATGGGGGGGAGTGAGCGTGGGCGTGTATTCGTTTGTATGCGAAGGTTCCGTAAGGGCAGGTGAATGTGGTTTTCTCCTGATCCTCCGGAGCAATAGGAATCTGGAAATACCTTGAGAATCCATCTAGGAAGCAGTAGTATTCGTGCCATGCTAGGCGTTAGAGCATCTGATCAATAAAAGAATGTGGAAAGTGGTCTTTCTGAGTTACGTTATTTAATTTACGATATTCGAAACGTACGCGCCATCCCGTGACTGTCCTTTGCGGGATGAGCTTGTTTTCTCATTCTTCACTACGGTCATTCCTCCCTTCTTTGGAACAACCTGGACAGGACTTACCCAAGGACTGTCAGAGATGGGGTAGATTAATCTTGCGTCAAGGAGCTTTATGACTTCCTTCTTTACTACCTCCTTGATGTTGGGGTCACTCGTCTTTGAGGTTGGACACTTAGTTTAAACTCGTCTTCCATGAGAATTTTGTGAGTATAGAAGGACGTGTCGAATCCTTTTTATGTTACCATTACTCCAGGCGATTACCAATTTTGATTCTTTAGAAATCATAAGCGTGGCTTTCTCGACGGTGATATGCGAAGGAGATGACTACTTGGAGTTGGTTGTTTTCTTAGAGGAAAGCGTACTCAAGGTGTTCGGGTAATTCCTTTAGCTCTAGTTTGGGTGGTTTGATGCTTGAGGGTTTCAACCAGTTCTTTGGGGCCTTCCACTCGAGTGGCTCGACCGGCTATGCCCTAGGGTAGAAGGAAACTTCTTGCACTTCGTTGGATCTTCCTCTTCTTCTACTTCAGTCCATTTTCTGTCGTGACCGACCGTGTCAACCCATTGTTCTTGGACAAGCTTAGTGGTGTGATCGGCGCAATACAGATAATCGTCTCACGAGTTTTTGGATTTCATGTATTTCCCAATGTTGAAGGTGACGGTCTCACTTCTGACTGTCAGACTTAACTTTCCCTCGTGAAACTCAATTACAGCCCTTGCTGTGGTGAGATGGGCGCCTAAAAATGATAGGGACTGCTGTCTTCTTCATTTCCAAAACTACGAAATCAATGGAAGATAAACTTACTTAACTTTTAAATAGATTCTACAGACGCGATGGGGTATTTGATAGATCGATCAGCCAGTTGAATACTCATTCTGGTTAGTTTTAGTTGAGAAATCCCTAATCGTCGGAAGAGAGAGTATGGCATAAGATTGATACTTGCCCCTAGATCAGCCAAGGTGTTCTTTACTGCCAGAGGTCCGATAAGACATGGCAGTGTGAAGCTTCTTAGGTCTCCTTCTTTTTGAGGGACATCCTTTGATGATAGCGGCCCAACATTCCTCACTAAGTTTCAACGAGGGTAGGCGCTTTTGAGTTTTTCCTTATGAGAAAGGAGATCCTTAAGACCGTCTTAGTTTTCTTTTTTCTCTTCTTCTTTCATTTTTCCTGTTTTAGTCCTTTGGCATGTGGATCATAGCTTCTAGGAGACTGTTACCGATAGTATCCTATCTACACACTCGCGTTTCCTTAGACATGTCAACAGCGATACAGACAAAAGCTGGTTTTCTAAAGCCTAACGTGCACATTCATCAACAAGAAGCAACATCAAAAGGATCTACAACCTAAGTTTCATGCGATCATAGATAAATATAAAGGAGGGTTTAGCCTCGCATGTTATAAAGAAAGAAAGAAGATAAATCAATCAAACATTTTCAGCTTCAGGTAATATTCTACGAGCTGCGAGTTGGGTGCCTCGGTCGTTTCTTCTTTTCTAGCTTTTTTGATTGGTTCATTTTTGATCCCATTTTTAGCTTCATTCTCATTCTCGGCTTCCTTTACTGGCATTCCCATTTTTGTTTCGGTAGGTTTTTTAATGTCGTCGCCGGCTGCTACGTCATTATCGTCATTCCTCTCTTTCTCCCCTCTGGTGATAGAGATAGAATTTACGTTTTTGGTGACGGGAGGATTTGGCCACTTCTCTGATTACCACTTTTTCAGGAACCTTGCTGGTTGTGAGTTCCTTAAGAAGCCCGAACATTTCTGCCATCCTATCATTTATCTCCTCTCGCTGTTTGAAAATGGCATTCTAAAATCTTTCCATCCTTTTGGTGTGTGCTGTCATGTAGTCCCGTACTTGAGCTTTAAAAGTGGTTCCTAACGCCTGGGCTAAGGGATTGGGTCGGTACGTTCGCAAAAAGTGAAGGGGCTCTGCTTTGGTGGTTCATACTAGTTTTGCGGGCAAGGGTTTGAGTAGACTGCAGAAGCTTGAGGGATGTGTGTTTAGCTCGGTCTGGGAGTCGATCGCGATCCCTTTAGTAAGAAATTAATATGGTCTTCGAGCTCAAGAAGTCTTTGGTTAGGCGTTTTTGAGGTGGGTTGAGGTGTAGAAATAGCATTGACCGGTTTGACGAATTCTTTTGCGTCATTCCAGCCCTCATGGTCGTAGAGGGCGAGGTTCTCAATGATTTCCCAAGATTCGTCGGGGTTCTTATTGCGGATTTTTCCGCCGGCAGCGCGGTCAATTTCGCACTTAAGATTAAACGAGACATGATCATAAAAAATCTGGATTTAAAGGCAACGATCGATGCCATGATGAGGGACTTTTTGTAATAAGTCGTTGAAACGAGTCCATGCTTCTGAGAGAGATTCTCCATGATGTTGTTGGAACATCAGGATATCATTGCGGAGTTTTACAGTCCTTTCCGGCGGAAAGAATTGAGCAAGGAAACGAGTAGCAAGATCCTCCCATGTGGTGATGGATCCTGCTGGAAGACGTTCAAGCCAATTGCTAGCTTGATCGCGAAGGGAAAATTAAAATAAACGCAGGCACGTTCTTTCCTTGTTTTCACTGTCAAGGTCAAGTGAGTCCACAAGTTTTAAGAAATCTTTAAGGTGTTGGTTTGGATCCTTGGGCCACAGTCCGTGGAATGAGCATCCATTTTGCACCAACCGGATGGTGTCGGATCAAAGAGGTACCACATTGCTCCCTACGGGGAGCTCAATGGTGTTCCTGTAGCCTTTGTGGCTAGGTTTGGAGTAATCTCCAAGAGTACGGATAGGATTCGCGTCTCCCATGGTGGTTGACGAGAATGGATTACGAAATAATTAACACAAAGAAAAGATAGACTACGAGAAAGCTAATATAACGAAAATAAAATATCACTTGAAAGGATTCAAGTGAGTAGAACTAAGTTAAAGTATGATCAAAACCTAACTATTTCTTACGCAGCGACGCCAAAAACTTGATGTGAGGGTCGTAATGACTTCAGCAAGAAATTTTACAACTCCCTAGGCAGTGTACCTAATCGTTGCAGTGTAGTATAGGCAAGACTCGGGGGTTGTTATCGTTCTCTAGGGGAATACGTTGGGAAGGCTTGATCACAGTCTAACAGAATTCTAGGGGTTGAGAGAAGATTCTTTTTGTATTATTATATTTATAAGAAAGTAGGTAAATCTATGGTTTGAGAGGTTGGTTTGATTAACTAATAATTAAACTAATTATAATCTATGCTACTGGTGATAACTTTATGATAAACGTTTGTATTTACCTAATCATGCACTACTCTTCAGATTACTTCTCCTAGATCTATTACTTTGTCACACTTGTGATGATCTGTGTAAGTATTTCCTAGGTCATGAACGGATTACACGAACCCGCCGTCTATTTAATATTCTGTTAAGGCAACGCACAAGTAAGGTAGTATGAAGACTATTACAAGACCTCTAAGAGTATATTAAATGCATGTGAAATATCTTAAGAGGGATCAACCATATAATGGGTAAGGTAGTATGAAGACTGTTACCGATAGTATCCTATCTACACACCAGCGTTTCCCAAGACATGTCAACAGCGATACAGATAAAAGTTGGTATTCTAAAGCCTAACGCGCACATTCATCAACAAGAAGCAACATCAAAAGGATCTACAACCTAAGTTTCATGCGATCATAGATAAATACAAAGGAGGGTTTAGCCTCGCATGCTATAAAGAAAGCAAGAAGATAAATTAATCAAACAACACATAGACATATTGAATGATTAATGATAAATAACCCTACTTGATTAAAACATAGATTCAAGGTAGTACAATTTGAGGCCCTAAAAATGACCTATAAAGCTCCTAAAATGACTAGGGTTCGTCTCCCTAGGGTTATACAAAGTTATCTTAAAGTTACACACTAAAACCCTAAAAACGGATTTATATTTATAGAGATGTCGACGCGGCGGCGGCGCTTTGTAATCCTGACGTTGTCGCCATGTAGACGATTCTAGATCCTCTATAAGTCGGCCACGTCCTGATGTCGTCGCCATATTCTTGACGCCGTCACTAGATAGATCACGACGGCGTCGCTTTAT